>MJUU01021042.1:203606-214366 GCA_002080025.1 Modiolus philippinarum | reverse complement strand
TTCTCCTTCAGGACCCACTTACATATATGGCAGTGTTCTTCCACTGTCAAAAGGGTCTGAGTGATTCACATTTTTAAGTATTTTGCTTTCATTACTCATCATGATGATTGTTACAAAATCTAAATAGAAACTACATGAACATATTTTTTCTTTGTATAACTGAATATTTTGACTTGGCTTCAATGTGTTCATTTTGTTTCCACAGCAATGACAGCCTTGTCTTCAAAAGAAAGATAACTCATGAAACCACAAATATCAGGTTCGATTCTATAGGAATACCCGGTAGTTCTGGGTCTTGCTTAACTTTTTTGATTCAGTTCTTGAAGGAATATGTCTTTTTATTATTAACTTCTCTAAATTCTGTTTTTAAGGCCATTGTTTTTTTATTACTTGGTTTATGGATCCGCCGTCCTGATTTTTTCAGATTTGGAAAAAAAAAATTTAATTTTTCATATTTTTTTTTTATTTTCCGTATTCCTGCCGAGCGAAATTTTAGAGTAAAAACTAAAAAAAAAAAAAAAAAACTAAAGGTATAAAAATTTTGGTTGTTAACGTCCTTTTGCAATGTAAAGACTAAACCGATCAAAACGATCTTCTGGCAGCGGCAGCATGCACGGGATTGGTATCCAAATTAGCATCCGTCTGTATCAATATTGAGCAATAACAATGATAAACAATAATTAATAATCGCCGACGTCGCAACAAACACGCCTGATATGTTGATTCCAATAACCACTAGCTTTATTCATCAGAATATTTACAAGAAATGACAAAATTCATGCAAAACTCATGTTACTGTTCAAGGGAAGCAGTAAACATCCTGTTAATCGGTATGTCTGAATACCGCAAATTTCTCATGAACAACACATCGGACCACAAGGAACCAATACTTAACGGAGAATATATTTATGATACAAAAGTGTTAGATGGAATAAAAGCACAAAAATAAATTCTATTTTATAAGATATCAATTACTATTGAGAACTGAGATGGATTACTAGTGTAGTACAGTTAGCTTTTTAAAGTTATGTTTCTTTGAATTCTGTGTTTTTTAAATTGACCAATAATTATTATATTTTTGTTAACATTATTTTTATTTTCATACTTTATCTAGTTAAAAAGTATATATTTTCATTAATTGAATAATTTATGGATACAACTGTCTTTGAATGCCTATTTTTGTTAATTTAAATTTCTATTTATAGAACTTACAGGGAAATATTTATTTTTTATAAGTTGAAATATTTATTAATTTACATTGCTTTAGAGCTATATGATATCCCAAAGTAGGAAGTTCTGTACTTCCAAGACTGTCCATTTGAAAAATGTTTTATATCTACTACTATAATGCAAATTGTTCGTAATCTGAATTTTGGAATTTGTTGAATAAAAGTGGTACTTTACTATTTGACAAAGCCCAATGCTATGGTTAAGGGAAATACCACATCTGAATCACGAAGCAGGCGACCTGGACAAGCCACACTTTGTGTCTGTCTGTCAGCCTATCGCTATTGCCATCACTGGCGTAATGTCGTCTCCTGCCTAGCTTGTATGAATAAAAGAAAATAAGGGGATGGGACGACAGTCCTCTCGTGTCTGAACAAAACATATACTAGTATATTGACTAATAGGGATAAAATTCAAATTTTAGTTAACTCACTAGTAAAATACATAGGGAAAATTGTAAATCAAAATTAAGAACAATTTTTCAGATAAAAATGATTTTGATATTTGATAATGCAGCACTTTAAATAACATTCTAATTATAATCGATTATTAATCCATTCTGGATATATGATTTTTGGTTTTGCTTCGGTATTCATGTTGAAATTTATTTATGGCTGTCCGATTATTTCCGATGATCGACTAATAATTTTTTTCTGATTGTTCAACACTGATAATACAAAAAAACAAAAAATATCTTTCTGAAAAGTAAACCGTAACAGTCAATTAGGATCATATAACGACAGTGACTGGAAAGATTCTGATATTCATTTTCTTGTATATCTAGATAAGTGTGGACATTCAGCAAAGAGGGTAAACTGCAAGAAAAAAGGCAAATCCAATAGCACTTTCACCCATAAAAGTGAAAAATTTTAATATGGAAAATTATCTGACTTACATATAGTATGGGTATTTCAAATAGAGCTTATATTCTAAAATAAATCTTCAACAAAATTTTCACAAGGTCTGATGAAGATCTGGATTTTCTTTTTTTACCACCACCCATCCGATATTTTTCATGAAAAAATCAGTAAACCAAGTTATAAAAAACACTGGCCTAAAGTGTAGTGGTTTTATATGTAATATCAGGACTAATTACAAGAGTTTACTAACTTTCATGTATGTTACCCATGAATAATTGAAATATGAAAAGGTACACTATTAAATGAAGGCTTATTTCATTTCAGGCTTATATTAACAACCATCTTAAGTTTGTTCTGAAGTACCACTTTGATGATCAGTATGTATGATATGTATTGTACTTAAGACTTATAATAATTAATAACAAAATACTGAAGTTACGGTAAATTTAGTCTCTGCATATAGCCATTTCAATGTCTATTTCTCTTCAGTGTAGATAAAATATAAATATTTGAAAGACCATAAACTCAAATAACTAAATATGATCTAAATGGAAATACAAAGATCGACTTGGGACAGAGTTTTGCATATAGGAGATGCTCCTTAAATTTCATTGAAATTTTACAAAAATTTAGATATTGCAAGTTTCTCAAATAAATTTGGCTTTCGGATCATCAGAAATGAAATGTAATAAGAGTACTGAAACAGCTATTATTTTAAGTATATGAAAAATAACTTTACTGGTAATATTAATAGTGCTTGCTGGTATCCTAATTTCAGATCAAAATCAGTGAAAATGTTTTTCATCTGCAATTAGTATACGAATCGATTTTCACAATTTCATAATGGCTTAGAGCATAAAAATGTTGCGAAAATAAATCCTCTTAAATATTCATTACCCATATACAAATGTATGAGCAGAAATAGAACATCGGGAAAATTAGTCCCCACCAAATTGACAATGAAAGACAAAACATCAAATAAAGTTTCCGCAATAGTAATTTGGGTTCCAGGGCGTCATATAAACCGTTGATGAGTAATTAAAAGGTTATGGATGCAGCAAATAAATTGCTTTTGACTGTGTATGAAAGACATAATTGCGGATTGTTCCACAGGTTTTTTTTTCAATAAGGGATCTTAGTCTAAGCCTTAAATATTTGCCACACACCATTTTAGATTATGTTAATAGATATACCTGTACATTTTCTAGTTTTAAGAAATAGAAATCTCACCATATCATTTCAGGTCATCAACATACAGAGTGGTTGGATTTGAAATAGAAGCAAAAAGGTATTGTATCATTATTGCTTGCCTTGTAGCATCTTTATGTTTAGACTTGATTTTATCATTATTTAAATGTTAGTAGAAATAAATGAATGTGAAAAAAAATGTCCTAAAATACATGTAGTCACATTAATATTCAGAAATGACTACATACTCATATTTTGTAAGTTGAACTCAAAAGAAAAAAAAAAGAAAAATGGGTCAGATTGTAACCTCAACACCAAGCAGAATGATAGAATCTGATATGTTACAGTTAATTTTACAAATGTGGTTAGTAATCCTATTGCTGAAAGAATTGATCAATAGGTTGGTGTCTTTGCCTGAAATGTTTACAAAAGACATTTAAATATTCCTCAGTGTCTTTGCCTGAAATGTAAATGTTTACAAAAGACATTTAAATATTTCCCAATAGGTCATTGATTTTATTTATAGGTCAGGCATTGAAAATTTCTTTTGATCAAGAATGGTGTTCAACCAGCCTAAACCTAAAAACACAACATATATTTAGGTAACAAAAAATAAATAATGAAAGTGTATAAAGAAAATGTAAATAATAAAAGAGCAGTATAATCTGGAAGAAGAATTTGATTTACAACAATTTTCCTATTACTGAATGTACACAAAAGGTTTCTCAATAGAAGTTTGACCTTCAAGGTAGAAAGTTCACATACCCATTCATTGTATTTGTCCTGGATATGGGCCAGTTTACCTGATGTAAATTTCACATATCCCTTCATTGTATTTGTCCTGGATATGGACCAGTTTACCTGATGTCAATTTCAACAAGAAACAAGTCAAGTTCACCCAAACTTGTTTTTTTACAATAGAAAAGCAGATCGAGGATAAACATGCATTTTTTTCATAAATTAACCAGATGTACTGTTCAAACCACTACTACTATAATTATATTTTGTCCCTCCTGATTATCCTTGATAAAGATAATGTTTATTTCAAAACCTAGGTAATAGTTGAGATGTACTTTACAGTAATCATAAAGTGAGTATTTTTGTTCAGGTTGGCTGAGCACCATGCTTCATCCAAAGTGATGAAAAATAGAATCAGTGACCTATTGAGGAATATTTAAATGTCTTTTGTAAACATTGTAGGCAAAGACTCCAACCTATTGATCAATTCTCTCAGCAATAGGATTACTAACCACATTTCTTAAATTAACTTATATGTATTGGGATTATATGATATTTATGTTATCTCAGTCTACCTTATGCATGCATCTTTAATACAGAGATCTCAAATAATTGTGCAGTAATTGCTGCATGCATACACAAAAACAAGAATTTGAAAACAAGGAGATGCACTTCATTTATATCAAATGACATGAAAAGTTAAAATTGTATTTTATCTAACTTGTTGTAAAAAAAACTATTGTTTTAAGTATACATCATGTAAACAGGGAAATGTAAGTGGCAGTTTTATTTTCACTATTTTGTTTTGAAAACCTTGAAAAATAGATATCACGAAAATTTTCCAGTTTACAGCATTACTACATTGTATTGCATGAAAATTTGCACAGAGAAATTTGTACATGCCAATTTGCACAGGGAAATTTGCAAAACTGAAACACACTATGGTCATCTTTAAGGAAAGAATTGTCAGAGTACAAACATTTGTTTTTTCATACTTCAGTGTTGGAAGTAAGAACTATGAAAAGGGGGCAGATAAAAAATGTACCATTAAGGAAAGAACACCACAACCAATCAATGCTAATGGTCAGTATACAGTTTACTTTTATATGTAGAGTTTTAAAAAGTCAAAAACAAACTAATATTTTATGTTAAGCCAAAGAACACATGTGTAAGCTGAAGTCATCAGTTCATTCAATGAAATGGCAAAAAACCTTTAAAACTATTTTATACATTTTTTTCATTATTGCAACTTTTTATCTCTTAGAATTAAATATTCATGAAAATATTTTTTTCAGTTGAGAAACAAAGATATACATGTACAATCCAAAAATGGATAACTGTCAAAATATCCCCCTGCATACTCTCTTTTTCAAAAAAAAAGAAAAGAAATGCATTAATAGGAAAAAGAAGGGAAACAGGGAATGTGTCAAAGAGACAACGACCCAAAGGGGAGTAATAACAACTCAAAGCCTCTTTTTCACAAATCACCTTTGTTCAACTGCCATTATTGCACCCTTTCTCTTGGAACAGCCACTTGTTTTGACAGTTTTGTTTTGTATTTAAACTAAGGTAAATGTTATATTTACAGGTCCAACAGAAGTTCTATTTACATATGAAGTAGAATGGCATCAGAGTGATGTTCGTTGGGCCTCTCGATGGGACATATATCTCACCATGAGTGATGTACAGATTCATTGGTTTTCAATAATTAATTCTGTAGTAGTTGTTATATTTTTATCAGGTTAGTATCTACTGAAATTGAGGTATTTATAGGATGAAGTAAACATAAAAAACATGTAAATCATGTAAAACTATTAAGGTGTCCTATCCATACCTTGACTTTATTTTTTTAAAACAAATGAAATGAAACAGTTTCATCATATTGCAATAAAATTCAGTCAGATATTTAATATTCACCCTACATGCCAAAACTACAGTCAAACCTGTCTTATGTGACTTTTCAAGGGAACCACAAAAGAAGGTCACATAAGACAGGTGGTCATTTAATACAGGGTTTAGATTCTTGTCTGTTGGCATTGTTGGTGAAATAGTGTCCATATCATATTGATATATTAATCATTAAATCAGTAACTGCAAATCATTTTTTTATATTTTTGTTTTAAACAGAATCAGTAGTTTTAAATAAATCAAAATGCAAAAAAAAAATGTGATTACAATTTGCACTTCAGTACACTTTTTATTTCAAGAGAGGTAACAAATTAAGTCAATTTGAAGCAAAGTTTTGCAGAGCCAATTTGTTTTTCATATTTGTTAATTTTTCAGTTATGTGTTTGCCAATATATAAAATAGCATGTTACTTCTAGATCAGATGTTTGTTAACTTTATATGAATTCCTTGTTTTAAAGTAAAACATTTTTTTTTTATTTAATGGCACCTATTCATTATAAAAGATATTTCTTTCTTCATTCTACTAATTGATTATTTTATTTTATTATACCTATTACATTATAAAATATTCCTTTGTTTATTCAACTTATTGAATGACAGGTAACCTTAGTTCATGTTAATTAATATTGTTAAAACAACATACTTTAATTGATTGCAAGCTTAAAAGGCAAAAATATGAGCAGACAATCAATATGGATTATTAGCTCCCTTATGCTGTTATCTCCCTTTAGCTGTCCTACTTCCGGATTAGCAGCTTCTTTTAATCTGCTTGTCAACATGTTGATAATTCATTGTTTGTCATCAAAGTTGTTAAAAACAGTGTGCAGGGGCTATTTTGGGAACGAAATGACGGTCGTTAGTCGCGTAAATCAGGTGGTCGTTGAATACAGTTTAAATATATAGCAAATATCATTGGGAGGACTTCAAATAGTCAGATGAGACAGGAAGTCTTTTAATATAGTGGGTCGTTAAGGCAGGTTTGACTGTATCTCTCAAAATTTATTACCCATATTGGATCTTGAGTAATAGCAATTGTGGAGGTATAGTTGATTAGAGCTAAGGCCTGAATTTCTAATAGACCAAGTGCATTCTTTTCCCAGTAAAAACTTCAAGTTTTGACTAGCTTTACTTCTTTAATTTTTGAGAGCTGATTGAGTTTAATTATAATTTTACTATATTTTGGGTAAATAATATGTATAAACTAGCTTTGAATCCATTACAAAAGGAATTGTTAAACCGAGCTTTCATGAAGAACATGGACACCAAATACCCTACTTATATTATTATTGTTTTAGAATTCTTTGAAACATTTATGATAATTTCATAGCATAACATGATTTTATAGAAATATATCAGGTAAAAAAAAATATGTGGTATATTTAAGGTATTTTAACAATGATAATGGTGAGAACTTTGAGGAAAGATATTGCTAAATATAACAGAGAAGATGATTTGGTAAGCTATTGTTTGTCATGGCATTGTAATGTATATTTTATAGGCTTACTTCATGCTCCTCAAATTACTGTGGATAACCTCTGACTTTACCCATAAACCTTTTGCAATTGTTTAAACTACTGATTTCCTTCCTTTACATGTAAAATGATTTACATGGAAAAAACCCACAGCAAAAAGAAAAATTGACAAGATGAAAAATGAACATTTATTAAAAAAAAAATTGTCAGAATGATCAGTTATAGTTGAAAGTCTATTGATCATGCTCCAGATTTTGATAACAGAAATATCTAAGTGATTAATTGGTTGTCTGATGTCACATCAGTGATTTGTTTACAAATTCCCTGTGAATTTTATGGTTAAATTCATATTTTATAACAGCCATAAGTTCTACACAGTACTTGTTTTCTTCAATTTATCTATCATTGTATATGGAATATTCAAGTAATCTTTATATCATTTTTAAATGGTATTTTTGTATGTTGGAAAAATGGACAAATACCAGTCCACAGTTAATTTCCCATTTAGATTTTCAGATCTGCACACATTACTGCTAAACTTGCCACATTACTGCTAAACTTTAGTATATAAATTTCCTGTCTTTGTTCATCAAACAACCTTTCTTCATCAGACAGCCATTCTTCATCAGACAGCCCTTCTTCAAATTTAATTCTTTTCAGAAAATATTTTGATGAATGAAGGTGGAATTTATTAAAGTTATATATTATAGGGTTATTGCATGAATATTGGGGAATATTGTCCTGAGTAGAGAACGAGCTTGCGAGTGCAATATATATTATATGAGGGATAATATTCCCCAATATTCATGCAATAACCCTTTTATTGTATAGCAACGCTAAAATTTCTGTTAAAAAGGGATTTTGGTTGTTGATGACGTCATGGAATTTAAGTCATATTTGCACTAGTGCAATATGGAAATTTATTGCACGCTTACATTTGGTTGCTTTCTTCGGGAAATATTATGTTGATATACAATAAACCGGTATATTTTAAAGTTTGAATTTATATCCAGGGGTACAGGATGACCCAAGAGGCAAGGACACAATTGTGAAAGGATTTCATCCATGTGTGTGTGGTTCAATATGTTTGAAGCATTAGATGTGGACAAAAAATTTGGAAATAAGAAATCAGTATTGGAGAAATAAGTTTAGACCTGAAGAAATTTGCAGAGGATTGTTCAATATATTTTATGTAAATATAATTTGCTTTGCATATATTTGGACCAAAATTTTAAGAGGATTTGTATTTCTATATCATTTTAGGAAGAAACTTTAGAGGAAACTGGATGGAAATTAGTACATGGAGATATATTTAGACCACCTAAAAATGCCAAACTATTGTCATCTCTACTTGGAGCTGGAGTGCAGATATTTTCTATGGCAGTTATTACAATATGTAAGATTTATCTTGAGATTTATCACCTGTTTAATATTTATATATTAAGGTGTTATACAATGTATATATTTTTCACTTAAATCATTTATTTTTTGGTAGAAATTATTTTTTTAAAATATAATTTGTTGAAAACTTGTTTAGAACTTAAATTCGAACTTAAGCAGTTATTTTGTGTATTCAGCACGTGAAATACACATTTTTATGCTTTCACACAATGAAAAATTCAGTTCTCTTTAAAAAGTGAATCATAAAGGTTCATCAATTTTTTTTCAACTTTTGTTGATTTTTAGACGACCGCAAAAATTTTGCGGTCGTATTATGGTATGGCGCTGTTGTTGGCGTCTGTGGACAGCATAACTTAAGTTCTAGTGGACGGCTTGTTATCAAATTTTAGTATGATGTTTCTTGGCTTATTCTTATTTTCAGGGCTATTCCATTAAAAAGGATGTACCAGGGTCGGAAGGCAGAAAATGAAAATTCTTGTGGGTTCTTGTCGATTTTGTTTCTTATTTCTATACTCATATTTGTCCATTACCCTTGGTTGTGGGGGTAATAGAAACTTGCCTTCCGACCCTGGTACATGCATTTTAGTGGAAAAGCCCTCAGTGGAAAAGAACAGTTTTAAATATGCACATTGCATGTATCATCAACACATTTATTGGTAATATTTATTTGTTTATATTGTAGTTTTTGCTATGTTAGGAATGTTATCACCAGCATCTAGAGGAGCATTAATGACAGCTGCTATATTTTTATTTGTATTTATGGGGTAAGTTATATTATAAGTATATAATGTCTTGTTCAAATTCATTTTTCATCACTAGGTTTATCAAACCTTGCTTTAGTTATAATAGCATAGTTAACCAGTAACCATAAAGATTACAGATAAAGACAAATAAAAAACTTATTATGCCCCCAGATCAAGGATCGGGGGCATATTGTTTTTGTCCTGTCTGTCTGTCTGTTTGTCTGTGCGTCTGAAACGTTAACCTTGGCTATAACTTTTGAACTATATAAGGTAGACTTTTGATACTTGGCATGTGTATAGGTCTAGTCAAGAGGAACATAACCTTGCCAAAAAATTAGGTCAGGTCAAAGGTCAAGGTCACAGAGGTTAAAAAGGGTGAATTCGGCTGTTTTCACATATTTGACCGTAGAATCCTTATTATTTATTGTATTGAGACAGGGTTTGTTTAATGTTATTGCTAATAAAATTGGGCAACTGTAGTATGTCAACAGATTTGAGGTAACATTTACCATTTTTGAGAAACAAGAGGCCCAAAGGGGTACAAATGGAAACAATTGAATTTTTTAATTTTTTGTCAGATCTTGATGCAGTATTTTTCTGTAAGTTTCTTAAAGCATGTTTAAACAGATACTTTTAACAATTAAAACCATTTCAATAAACAAGAGGCCCAAAGGGGTTTCACCTGTTTTAGAATAAAGGGGTTAAATTGGGTGTTTTGATGGTAATAAACAACTTTTGAACTTTGTAAGATAGACTTTTAATACTTGGCAAGTGTATAGGTCTTGTCAAGAGGAACATTAATATGCAAAAAAATAGGGTCAAAGGTCAAGGTCATAGGGGTCAAAAAGGGGTAAATTTGTGTATTTTCATATATTTTACTGTAGAATCTGGGGGCATATGTAGTGTTTCACAAACACATCTTGTTTCATATTAAAACTATTAATAAGTTGTGATCACAAAAATGAAAAATATATTTTAAAAGTAATGTTTGAACATTTGATACTTATGTAAAAGATTAACATATGCATTAATAATGTAAAAAAAATGTACCTTTCAAAACAAAATGTAATCTTTAATGATGGTAAATATATATTTTTTTACAGTGTATTTGCTGGGTACTTCTCTGCTAGACTTTATAAAACAATGAAAGGATTACAGTGGAAAAAGTCAGCCATCCAGGTAGGTCTCTTATCTGTTTGTCTGAAAACTTATCTCCTATTTCA
>MJUU01021042.1:186215-202829 GCA_002080025.1 Modiolus philippinarum | reverse complement strand
ATTTTTATCTCGAAGCCATGAAATGGCTGGAGAGATATTGATATGGCAAGAAAAAATCACGTGCCCCGCATGAGGCTTCAAGCCTATTAACAGCTCTAAAAGATGATCTTCGTGCTTCCGATAAGTGCTTCCGATAAAATATAGTGTGCAAGTTTCTTTCAAAATCGTATACATTTAGTATTTAAGTTATAATTCTTCATTTTCTTGAGTTGAATACAGTGTTGTTTTAATAAATTGAAAACAATGTGCATGTTTATCAAATTACTCGTTTTTTTTATATTGCGTCTCGGATCAAAGAACTTGTCGCGCAGTAATTTGGGAGATGAAAATAACATTTGTTTACCTGTGACAGTGTACTGCGTATATTCATAGCAATGAAATCAACATGCGAAATCACACAATCCGATTATTTTCACGTATTACGGAATAACTGACTTAATACATGCAGATGTAGGATGACTACAAAGTTTTGCCACATGTAGATTTTCAGGGCTTCGAGATTCAGCTCCATCGGAGCTTTGATTTTAAAATATAATTTGTTGAAAACTTGTTTAGAACTTAAATTCGAACTTAAGCAGTTATTTTGTGTAATCAGCATGTGAAATACACATTTTTATGCTTTCACACAATGAAAAATTCAGTTCTCTTTAAAAAGTGAATCATAAAGGTTCATCAATTTTTTTTTCAATTTTTGTTGATTTTTAGACGACCGCAAAAATTTTGCGGTCGTATTATGGTATGGCGCTGTTGTCGGCGTCTGTGGACAGCATAACTTAAGTTCTAGTGGATGGCTTGTTATCAAATTCTTGGCTTATTCTTATTTTCAGTGGAAAAGAACAGTTTTAAATATGCACATTGCATGTATCATCAACACATTTATTGGTAATATTTATTTGTTTATATTGTAGTTTTTGCTATGTTAGGAATGTTATCACCAGCATCTAGAGGAGCATTAATGACAGCTGCTATATTTTTATTTGTATTTATGGGGTAAGTTATCTTTTAAGTATATAATGTCTTGTTCAAGTTCATTTTTCATCAATAGGTTTATCAAACCTTGCTTTAGTTATAATAGCATAGTTAACCAGTAACCATAAAGATTACAGATAAAGACAAGTAAAAAACTTATTATGCCCCCAGATCGAGGATCGGGGGCATATTGTTTTTGTCCTGTCTGTCTTTCTGTTTGTCTGTTTGTCTGTGCGTCCGAAACTTTAACCTTGGCTATAACTTTTGAACTATATAAGGTAGACTTTTGATACTTGGCATGTGTATAGGTCTAGTCAAGAGGAACATAACATTGCAAAAAAAATTAGGTCAGGTCAAAGGTCAAGGTCACAGAGGTTAAAAAGGGGTGAATTCAGCTGTTTTCACATATTTGACTGTAGAATCCTTATTATTTATCGTATTGAGATGGGGTTTGTTTTATGTTATTGCTAATAAAATTGGGCAACTGTCGTATGTCAACAGATTTGAGGTAACATTTACCGTTTTTGAGAAACAAGAGGCCCAAAGGGGGACAAATGGAAAAAATTGAATTTTTCAATTTTTTGTCAGATCTTGATGCAGTATTTTCCTGTAAGTTTCTTAAAGCATGTTTAAACAGATACTTTTAACAATTAAAACCATTTCAATAAACAAGAGGCCCAAAGGGGTTTCACCTGTTTTAGAATAAAGGGGTTAAATTGGGTGTTTTGATGGTAATAAACAACTTTTGAACTATGTAAGATAGACTTTTAATACTTGGCAAGTGTATAGGTCTTGTCAAGAGGAACATAAATATGCAAAAAAATAGGGTCAAAGGTCGAGGTCATAGGGGTCAAGTAGAATCTGGGGGCATATGTAGTGTTTCACAAACACATCTTGTTTCATATTAAAACTATTAATAAGTTGTGATCACAAAAATGAAAAATATATTTTAAAAGTAATGTTTGAACATTTGATACTTATGTAAAAGATTAACATATGCATTAATAATGTAAAAAAAATGTACCTTTCAAAACAAAATGTAATCTTTAATGATGGTAAATATATATTTTTTTACAGTGTATTTGCTGGGTACTTCTCTGCTAGACTTTATAAAACAATGAAAGGATTACAGTGGAAAAAGTCAGCCATCCAGGTAGGTCTCTTATCTGTTTGTCTGAAAACTTATCTCCTATTTCATTTATTTCTACAACCAAGGTAAATTTTATGCTTTCTTTTTAAACAACAAAAGTGTTAAGATAGGATTGGAATTTGTGTTGTAAAGAATATTAGGTTAGCCTTTCGCTTACAGCTTCTTTTTATATCATCGTTTCTACATGTAGTTGTAGTATTTCTTTCAAGAAGAATAAATAAGTTACACAACCAAAATTCTAAGTAGAAAAGACATAAAAAATAAAACAAATTAGGCCAAATAAAAAAACAGGTGTGGTTCCGGTCACCCCTCTGAAAAAAATAGGGTCGGTAGGTCTGGATTTTTTTAAATTTTATTTTTTTAATTTTTTTAAATCATATATATTACTTAACATGTAAATGCAGTGTAACCTATGATATAAAACCATGTATTATCCCCACATTTTTATCCTAAAAATGATGTGGATACTTAAGGATTTGTCCAAGTTCCCAGATGATCGATTTTTAGTCTCAGTTCAAGCCAAACGATCGTTCTTAACACTATGTGACTTGATAAATACTATAGGTTGTTATATAGTGGAACATTCCTAACAGTTATAAAGAGAAGGTTATTTCCACCAAAATTTATATTTTCATATCATAATCTCGAATATTTCATTAGCCGTCGTAACTTTTGAGGATGTCAACAAACCATGTGATCGGTAAAGTGTCGATATAGCTGACAATATGCTATTTATATCACATTGACTCTTGACAATATTTTATTCACAACAGATGTAAAAGAAGAGGTTTAAGTCTCCTTTAAATTTATCTCGCAATAGGCTTTAAAGCCTCTGAAATATTAAATAAAATAGGTTCCGATAAAGTAAAATCGTTTCTCATCAAATACTTCATAAAAAGGTTCCGATAAAGTAATTTTACTTTATCGGAACCATTTTATGAAGTATTTGATGAGAAACGAGCTCAAACGCCGCGAAAATTGAAGTTATTTCCCATCAGAAAGTTTTCGTGCAATCATAAATTCGGAACGAGTTCGGCGGCGGACTGTCGTATCCGTATTTATTTCACATAGTTGATAAACTATGATAATACTGATTTACAGTTTCAAAATAACTACGATGTTGCTGCTGATCTCTACTTAAACTTTGTCAGTCAAAAGTTGCCATAAAAACTAGGGTCGGTCGTTTTATTTCTATTTTTTTTTTACTTTTTGGGTGAAAAAAAGTCTAGGGTCGGCAGGAAAAAATAGGGTCGGTCGGGTGACCGGAACCACACCTATTTTTTTATTTGGCCTTATGAATGATTGACAATTTTTTTTTTTATACTTTTATGTGATATTTTATATAAAAAAGAATACAAAGAATAATGAACAATATACTGAAATCTTATTTTCGTTTTCAGACAGCAACACTGTATCCAGGAATTATGTTTGGAACGACATTTTTATTGAATTTTTTTATCTGGGGAAAACATTCATCTGGTGCTGTAAGTTTATATTTTATAAATCGTTTAACACACAAGTTACTAAAATTTCCGTTTCGGCAGATGGTCATTTTGACAACTTGTGTCTTTTCAGTGCAGATCAAATAATAATTTTGAAGACCATAACTTGAAAGAGGTAAAAAACTGACAAAGAATGAAAACAATATGAAATACAATCAAACTTCGATGGCTCGAACACTCAAGGGATCAATGAAAATAGTAAGAGTTAGAAGAGGAATCAACCTATTGAGGTCAAAATATGCTTCAACTTTAATAAAGGGACCTGAAAAAGGGTTCAAGGCATCCATGGCGTTTGAGTGGTTGCAGTTCGAGCCACCAAAATTCAGCTGAAAATGGAAAACTAAAATCAGCCAAGGACAGAGCTTTGCATGGAGATAATCCTAAGCTTAAACAAAATTTACAAAAATTTACTGTATATAATAGGTATTGCAAGATTCCAAGTATTATTCCTGAAATATGACAATATAGGTATATTACCTGTTCATTCTAAGCATAAACATGTATACACCTCAATTAAAACAGTTCTGTATTGCTTCTATGAAGTATTGTATAGTTAAAGTCACAATGCAGGGTCACTTCTGCTGCATAAATAATTTGCGGTCTAATGGCCCTCTTCTATGCTTAGAATGTTATTTCTTTTTCAATGTGTTTTATATTGCGAGTCTCCAATAAACCAATGACCTATGAAATTTTATTCTAAAGTGTCTTCTGATCTTTCATACAACTAGAATTTTGTAGATTTAGTTTTGAATTGTTTGAAAGGTCATGCATTTCCATACAAAATGTAACTTCTTTGAGTATGTGTCCAAAGGTAAGACTTACAGACTCTATTGTAATTAACCTTGATTTATTTACAGCTACCCTTTACCACAATGTTAGCCTTGTTATGTATGTGGTTTGGTATATCTACACCTCTTGTGTTCCTAGGATACTACTTTGGTTATAGAAAACAGGTATAATTATGTGTATAAACAAATATTGCTGAAAATAATCCTACATGTATAANTACTTAAACACATGATAAAAAATTTTTGGTAATAGGTTCTTACATGTGGGCAGATCAAAGATCAGGATATCTTTCATAAAGGTCAGAAAATCTAACTTCTTTCAAGCAGAGCTTAGAGAAGTAACAAGATAAAACATAATTTCTTCTATCTGTAAGGATATACCAATCTTTGATTTCGATTGAGATTTAGTACCTATTTCTTTGGTAAAATGTGATTTTCAATGTCTAGAATCCTGAATGCATAATGTATGTCCTGTTGGCATACATTCCATTGCAAAAACAAACTACATGTAATAGTGATGTTAAATCATAGTAACAGTTGTTGAATTGTTAAAAAAATGGTCATTGACTGGTTTTAACACATGGATATTTTTTTAAATAATTTTTTACCTAGACACAATTGAAAAGGATCGTAGAAATTTTCACCAAATTTTGATTATTTTGTCATAGTTTTAATGTCCAAAAATAAGCTAAATATAAAGCAATGAAAAATAAAGAGAACCCTCTTTTCCTGTCAAAATTTTGGTATCATTTATTTGGGAAAAAGTGCATGGATTTATGACTTCTTTTGCTTTATTTATACTGGCTGGTGATTGGTTTGTGATTTACATACGAGTGCCCATTATTTACGATAAAATGTAGCAAAGAGTGCATCTTCGCTAGCCAAGGGCTACAATCCCCTTCCCCCCTTGGCAGTTCAGGCTGGATTTCTGGAGCCTCAAATCCATGGATTTGATTGGTTGTAGTGTAATTTGGCTGCATCCAATCATAATATTTAAAATCCTATTTTTATGCCCCACCCACGAATGTGGAAGGGGCATATAGTGTTACCCTGGTCCGTCCTTCCGTCAGTACGACCGTACGTCTGCTTAAGTTTTGCATTTAAGTCCATTTCTCAGAAACTGTAAGAGGTAGAACAATGATAATAGGTCAGTAGGTAGATATTTGATAGTACTACATAGTTCACTAAGTAGTTTGACTCTTAGACCTTATTTGATAGTACTACATAGTTCACTAAGTAGTTTGACTCTTAGACCTATATTTCATGCTTGAGTTACTCTGGTTAAGTTTTATGTTTAAGTCCATTTCTCAATAACTACACATTATAGGACAATGATATTTAATCAAATTAATTGCATTGATGAGTACTACCCAAATCATTGACAATAAGGTGGCTTTGACCTACATTTTACACTTCAGTGACATTGGTTAAGCCATTTCTCAACAACTACACATTATAGGACAATGATATTTCTTCAAAGTAATTGCCTTGATTAGTACTACCCAAATCAATGACAATAAGGTGGCTTTGACCTACATTTTACACTTCAGGGACTTTGGTTAAGTTTTGAGATTAAGTCCATTTCTCAACAACTACACATTCTCTACACATTATAGGACAATGATATTTCATCAAATATGCCTTGATGAGTACTACCTAAATCATTGACAATAAGGTGGCTTTGACCTACATTTTACGCTTCATTGACTTTGGTAAAGTTTTGTGTTCAAGTCCATTTCTCAACAACTACACATTATAGGACAATGATATTTCATCAAAGTAATTGATTTGATGAGTACTACCCAAATCATTGACTATAAGGTGGCTTTGATCTACATTTTACGCTTCATTGACTTTGGTGAAGTTTTGTGTTCAAGTCCATTTCTCAACAACTACACATTATAGGACAATGATATTTCATCGAAGTAATTGCCTTGATGAGTACTACCCAAATCATTGACAATAAGGTGGCTTTGATCTACATTTTACGCTTCAGGGACATTTGTTAAGGTTTGCGTTTAAGTCCATTGCTCAGCAACTACACATTATAGAACAATGATATTTCATCAAATTGATTGCCTTGATCAATACTGCTCAAATTAATGACAATTAAGTGGCTTTGACCTATATTTTAATATGAGGTTATCCTTTGCGATAAATCTTTTGATGGGGCACCCATGCCTTACAGACACATTCTCTAGTTGATATAAAACTTCAAATAAAGTGTGTATTGATTTTTCAATTTTGCAAAATTCCAAGGATTTGTAATGTTTCTTTACTTTTGAGGGTTCATTTTCCTTAAAATAAATATTTTGAATTTTAACATTAATAGATATCATAAATGATCCTTATTTAGTTAATTTTTTACTATAAATCATACCGAAAAATCTTACTTCAAAAGGAGATAATTTTAAACTTGTGTCTCTAAAAATGTGGTTTGATCTTCCAAGGGTGAGGATGAGAGGAGCGGATCATAACCCTTGGCAAGCAAGGATGCACCATGTGTAACCACCAGCTACCATGAATTATTCCATTTTATTTTGTGTATATTTTACCCTTCAGTCTGCTTCGCTACGCTCCTGGTAAAATTTTAACATAAAGAAAATAAAGGACAACCATGTAAATCTTAAACAAACTGCCTTCAAACTGCCAGCCGCCATGAATTATTTTGATTCTAATATGACTTTTAGTGATCAAGGGAGTAAAATGTACTGACAGCCACAACATATGGATTACTAACATATTTTTGCACAAAGCTGAAAGCATATTATGACGTACTGTGACTAGTTAAGACTGTTGTGATGTCACTCATTATTTTATTGGATATTTACACAAGGCTAGTTGTCATGATTGCCATATTAGAATTGTAAATTTATCATAGTTAAAATATTATCTTGTAGCCATACCAACATCCAGTTAGAACTAACCAGATTCCAAGACAGGTTCCAGAACAACAGTGGTATATGAACCATTGGATAGGGTATGTTATTGAAAAAAGGAGTTCACTGTAACTTTCAATTGTACAGATGGCTATTGCAACATTTATGTGTCTTGCATGCAGATTCAAATCAAATAATTTAGAAGACTAAATACAAGAGATTTATAAAAGTTGAGAGAGAAATAACCAAAAGGGATCTAAACAAGAAGCCAAAATCAAATATAGACAGTTAAATATTAAGATATAAGCAATGTGGATTTTGTAAAAAAAAAAAGGAGCCCTTTAGATTTGAATAAACAAACTAGGGAAATAATGTTTGTTTGATCTTTCATGTATTGATGCAACTGCCTTTCCAGTTTAAATGGGATATGTCATACAGTAAAGTCATTGTTTGTAGAATACAATTGGAGTTTCAACAAAGGGCCATATGCAAAACTAAATTTGCTGTAACTTTGTTAATTTCTTAAGAGATTTTCTGAATTTTAACTTTCAAAAGGGGAAACTTATTATGAATTAAACAATGACTTTACCTCTAATAATTATATACTGTAAAGTTGTTCTAACAGTGTTTTTACTTTGAATCTTTTATAGATTTTAACTTTGTATTATATTGATGTAAGTATTTGAATCTCACTGAAAAAAAATATTTTATTGTAGGATACTAATGGCTGGAATCTTGCCTTTTGGAGCCATGTTTATAGAGCTTTTCTTTATTTTCTCTGTAAGTAAAAAGTTAATTGTCTTATATGGTCTGTAAGTCTCGTCATTTGATATCCTGGTTTCAAGATAAAATAGAAATTTGAAAAAGCTGCAAGCCAAAATATGACGTTTGGAGATTGTGACAATCCAATTTTGTTTGAAATGTTATGTGTGTTTGTTAAAAATGTAACTTTCGGGTACAATTTATGTTCCTGGAAGTTTCAAAATTGAACGAGACTTTCAGACCCTATTGTATGTATTTTTGTGTAAAATGAATAGGATACTATGAAATCTACTTAAAATGATCAAGCCACGCGAATTATGTCATACGTACACTGCATTCAGATGTGTATGATATGTGATAGCAAGTTAGTTCAAATAAACCTATCAAGTGGATGATGATGACAGTTTTGTTACTTACACTTTTGATTATTTTTCATAAAACATACAAATTAAGATAGATGGAAACATTAAGTATGGAAAGGATTTTTTGAATAAGCAATTTTTGTTAATGTGCTCCATAATAAAGACTTCAATAAAATTAAATGCATGTTTACACTTTTTGTTTACAAAAAAATGTTTTGCAATACCTATTTTGAATGCTTAATTGTTATAGTAAAGTTGCGTCATCAGTTGAGTAACTATGTATTATATTTACAGGCAATCTGGGAGAACCAGTTTTATTATTTGTTTGGTTTCCTGTTTCTAGTATTTATAATTCTTGTAATCTCCGTATCACAGATATCTATTGTAATGGTCTACTTCCAGTTATGTGGAGAGGTAAGTTTTTGCTTTATGTATTTTATAAATCAATGGGGAATATTAACATGTTTCTGAGAATTTCATTAGATAGTATTATATACATATAAAAAAATGGGACCTAGAAGTAATGTATGAAGAATACTGGTTCTAATTGATCAAAGGACAAGGTAAACTAAGGCCTCTTTTTGGCCCGAAAATTTGTAATAAATATGCAAGTAAAATTTGGTTCTAGATACCCTATAAAATGGTCAAATTTTAAAATCCAGAGGTGCCTTTGAAATATTTGATTATTTAACAGAAACTGACCTATAAAATAGAGAAAAATCAACCATTTTCTGAAAAATGGTCAACAATGGCCATTTTTGGGGTACATTTCAGTATATATGAAATGCTGCTCACAAGTTTTCTTTCAACAACTCTTAAACTACTGCAAAATTTTATTCTGTTCAAAGCATGTGACCACATTCATTTCCAATAAAAAGTGTGTAAATATGGCAAATTTTATCCAATTTTCAATATAACAAAATTATTGTGCCATATCAATTGAGCATACTTGAAAACGAGCACGAAAATAAAAAAGAGTAAAATGTAAACCAATGTTTAAAAAGTTGTTTTGGACCCTCTTGATTAAACTTACAACAATATTTCACTTTATTTGTAAAATTTTGAATTTTGTTGATATTGCAGCGCCGAAATACGTCCTAAATGTACCTACACCTTTAATTTGAAACTTTTTTTCTGCAATTAATCATGATTCAATGTGATCTTTTCATTCATATTTATACCCCACGCAACGAAGTTGCGAAGGATATAATGTTTTTGACTGGTCCGTCCGTCCGTCAGTCCTGTTCTTGTTTTTATTATACCCCCGCTCCGTAGGAGTGGGGGGTATACTGTTTTACCCTTGTCTGTCTGTCTGTCCGTCCGTCTGTCCATCCGTCTGTCAGTCTGTCCCTCTGTCCGTCTGGAACATCTTTCGTCAAGGATTTCTCAGCTTGTGTATGTAGTAATGATTTGATATTTGGTGTGAAGCTTTAGTATGATGAGTTGTATTGTGTCTCCCCATTTCAAGTCCGTATCCCATCTACTTCCTGTTTGACGATAACTTTGATTTTTTCCCCTTATAGCTATACATTGAAATTTTTCGTCAAGGATTTCTCAGCTTGTGTATGTAGTAATGATTTGATATTTGTCCTGAAGCTTTAGAAAGATGAGTTGTACCGTGTCTCCCATTTTCAAGTCCGTAACTCGTCTATTTCCTCTTTGATGATAACTTTGATTTTTTTCCCCATTAAAGCCTATATTGAAATTTTTCGTCAAAGATATCTTGGCTTATGTATGTAGTAACTATTTGATGTTTGGTTTGAAGCTTAAGTATAAAAAGTTTTACCGGGTCTTCCCTTTTCAAGTCCATAACTCATCTACTTCCTTTTTGACGGTAACTTTATGTATCACTGCAACTATGCCAATGCTTGTATTATGTCCACACTTGTACTGTGTCCACGCTTGTATAATGCCCACACATACTTAACTTAGCATTGCCATATTGATTCAGGGTTCAATGAGCGGGGGTATAGCTGGCTGCCATTTGGCAACAGCTCTTGTGTATTCCAGTTTTGTATGTAAACTTTATTTTCTTTATGTTGCAACCATACATTGGATCTTATATTGAATGGTGTATAGTTTGAAAACTACAAAAAACTTTATAATCAGAAATAAATGTGCACTGTATTGTCAAAATATAGATGTTTACAAATAGTGATAAATTCTCAAAATATAAACTGTGTAACTTTGTTATGCCATTTCGATAATAAAACACCTTTATGTATTTTTCAGGACTACCATTGGTGGTGGAGGTCCTTCATTGTATCTGGTGGATCTGCTGTTTATGTGTTAGCTTATTCTGTATTTTATTTTGTAACAAAGGTCAGTATAAGAAAATGCAAAAAAAAGTTTAGAAGGTGGCATGGTGTTTGACCAGTTCCTCTGTCACAAATTTCACCCTTAATTTTGATGTCAAAGGCAGAGGAGCTTTCGATTTTTGATACATCCATAGTGTAATAGAGTTTTACAAGCACACTAGGCTCCTTTAGCTAGCCAGCAGATTTGCAGCAATCACCCCTGTAAAAATTATGTATTTTCATTTTCTCTTGTTTCAAAATTTTGGTCATGGAGTAAGTCCATGTAATCTACCTATATTGGGTTTTATTTGTATGTTTATTATATTATAGGGAAACAAGACAGAGAAAGGGGAGGTTTGGGTACCCATAAACTAGTTTAACCCTACCGCTGGCCTTTTCTAGTGCCAGTGCTAAGTCTGGTTGTTCTGAGTTCCTATCATTGTTTACATTTGTCTTTTGTCTTATTTGTGTTCCCTGGCAGATTGTGGTGTGTAATTGTAATTTTCAGCCATTGTAGGTGTTTCCTGACATCCTTTATTATTTCATCTGGATAGTACTTCAAGTCTAGGTAAACATGAAGTACTAGGTAAACATTTTGTAATTTGACCTGTATTCTATAAATGTCTCCAATGAATTTGAATGGGGGTAATGACAAAATAACAGAACCGTTTTCAAGAACTGAAATATTTTACAAAAGGATATGGAGTAAATGAACATGAGATCATAACACATGTTAACTCCAACTGCAATTTAATGAGCTGTATGTCCATTTCAGAAATTTATTCCTCATCATCAGCACTAGAACCCAAACAAAGGAAATCCATAATTTCAAAAAATGTTTAAAATGCATAAAACAAAACCAAATCCGAATTATCAGTAATATCAAATATAGCTAAGGACAAAACTACAATGGAGGGAGTTAATCCTTCGGTTTTAGAATTTACATAAATTAAGATAATAGTGATTGAACAAAGTGTACACATGAAATATTATCTCATGTACAAGTACACCATATCTAAGAAAAATAAAAAGCATAATCTCTACCATGCAGAATTGTTTTACCAACTCCACACTGCAATAAAAGACAAACTCCTGTAAGTCCATGAGACAAAAAGACAAATCAGGTGGAAACCACTGGAAAAATTGTCACCGCAACGATCCTGACTTGGTACAGGCATTTCAAAAGAAATGCTGGGTTAAACCGATTTTATGGCATGCCAATTGCGTTAGTGTCTGGTAGCAACTCGACAGCAGTTGTCATTGAAAAGTCTCGTAGACAGTTAAAAGAAATGATCATCATAGTACAAAGAAAAAAAAAATTAATGGAGCATCTATATTGTGTTAGTAGATATATCTTAGATTCATGAGATAAACTTTTCCAGATTCTGCCTGATTTTTGGATTTGTGGCTTTGTTTTTCACTATACAACACTGAAAAATGGCTGCATAGCCAATGATTGCCACAAATGTCAAACTTTATGAAATATAGACATGTTATTAAGTGAAATTGTGTCGACAATTGACAGAAAATTAGAGCAAAATGCTACCTTGTTTCCATTGACTGGTTGCAGAATTTTTCGCTACCACATGACTGTCTGAAATTTTTGTCAGCACAAGAATTTTTCTAAAATTCTTATTTGGTCTAACAAATATTTGTTTGGACAGAGAAAAATTTCCTTCTTGTCGGGCAGAATTTTGAACAAGATGAAAACCTTTTCAAGAACTCTGCAGAAGGAAATAAATAATGGGAAGGCCAAGAAGGATGTAATCTGATAATCGGTGTTATGATAACAGAAATAACTGTTTTTGTAAAATCTATTTTTCAGTTGGAGATAACAGAATTCATACCTACATTATTATATTTTGGATACACATTTTTGATGGTTGTAACATTCTGGATCTTGACAGGGACAATTGGATTCTATGCAGCATATTTCTTTATTAGAAAAATCTATGGAGCTATCAAGATAGATTAATATTCAGTAATAATTAGTATTTAATGTGGGAGTGTTATGATGAAGTGGGTGTAAGATATATGAAGAGTCTGTCGCTTCCAAGGCAACATGATTGGTAAATTGGATTGTGGTTGAGTGAGAAAATTTGATGATAGAAGTGTGATCAAAACATTACAGAGACATACCTTTACAAACAAACTATTGTTTTCTTTTGACTGTCAAATTATTTATAAGAGGGTATATTAGATGAATGAGTGTGTTATCATACATACAAATATTTGTCCTGTCTGTCTGTGGGTACCAAAACCCTGGCAATAACTTTTGAACTATTAAAGCTAGATTTATCATACTTGGCAGGTGTATAGGTCCAGTCAAGAGGATATGAATATGCCCCAAACAATAAAGTCAGGTCAAAGGGCAAAGTCACAGAAGTCAAAAATTTTTAAAACTCAGTTTTCATATGGTTTGTATGTAAAGAAAGATAACTCTAAACAAGTATCGATTTCATTTTCAAATTTATTAAACTAATAAAATTGGTGCTGTGGGCATATGTAGTGTTTCACAAACAATTTTTTTTTACATTTTGCTGAGAGTTGATCTTGAAGGATTATCCATCTGTACCATTTTAAATAAAGAATCTGTAAAAAAAACATTTTCAGCTAAGCTTTCTTTACTCATTCATGCTCATTGAGGTCAATACACTTGACAAGCTGTCCATTTCTTTCAGTATACACTTATTGTTTTCATTGACATCCAGGCAAGACAGAAATTGGTTGTTTGTAAGTTGGGATTCATAGATTATCTGAAAGTAAAAACCAGTTTAAAAAGGTGTTATATATTCTCCTACAAGTGTTCTAATTTGAAAATTGAGTTTTTGCTACTTTGGAGGTATTTTCTTGTTGGCAATCTAACCTATCAAATTTAGGATTAACAGGATATTCCATTTCAGCAGAATATTTTATTTAATATGATACTTTATTACAGAATATTCACTATCATATTTATGTCAATGGGTGTTTGTTCTATTTATTTTTTTTATGGGGGACTATCTAAGGACCATTATGCCTAAGTTTGGTTATGTTCCCAATCATATGGGTATTTGGACTTAATGGGTATGGTCATGGGTATGGTCATTATCATTATCATATCAGTATACTTGTATGGTCGGGGCCAAATCACAAGACATTATCTTTTGTTATTATGAACATAAGATTCAATTCCAAATACTCTCATGTTTTGGAAATGTTATAAATGGCAAAATTGTATCAGACTAGAGATGCTTAAATGGTTTTCCCATAGGGTCAAATGCTAAAATATGCCCCACACTGTCAGATATCGTGAAGGAGGTGCTGAATGCTGGACTCAGATTTCAAAAGCACCAAAAAAAGATTGTTACAGTTTGGTTCAGACTGACCCTTTTGTTTCAAGGATCTTTAAATGTGCTCTGATAGGGTGCTATGTGGAAATACTGTCAGGATTGAATAAAAAGTGTATAAAAATATGTAAAATTTCAACTTGATTGGAATTATTTGCAATATGTAAGTAAGTCTATAAGAAAACATGACTTTAGGTTTGAAGAAGTATTTGTCAATAGTAAATGTATGTACTAGGTAGACACATATAATGTGGATATTGCAAGTTTTTTAGGGTTTTTACATTCCCCACCCTCTTGTACAGGAAAGTTATCAAGATTTTCAAGGAGTAGAATTCAAAAACCAGCCATCTGATGTGTCTTTTACACAAATATGACAAATGATATGCCTGTCTTAAACTAATAAACTGAATTTCAAATAAATTTTATAGTCCTTCAAGAGTAACTGAAGACCAATTTTATTGGCCATTTGGCTACAAATTCTACAGGTTGACAACTAAATTGCTGTTGAAAAACTGTGGAATTGGTTAAAAAAAATGATCAAATGATACTTACCTCAGCAACTATTGTGTAGTGATGAACTTTTTTACAGTTGGAGCCAGAGGTAAATTCATGTTTTTGATTATTTCAAACACATTTTTAAACTCTGAATTTTTTGTTTTCACATCTATAATCAATTAAACATTTTTATTTATGGTCACTTCATATACTTTTGGAGATACTGTAAATCATTTTTAGTATTATTTTGGTATCAAACAGCAAATCAGTAATTTGGCCATGGGAGACAATAAATTTACCAAGAAAGGTAATAGTACATGAAAAATTATCTCCCATCAATAAAAATGTGTTTTTCACATTTCCCTCTCAAAATGTTATGTATGACTAAATCTTTGTGGGCAAATCAAAATTTGTTAGAGTAAATATCATGTACTTAAACTTTTATTGATAAACTATTTACATAAAAACAATACAAAGTCATTGCAAAATTAAAAACAGGAATTTCCCTCACTTAGGAAGGCTATTATTAAATATGAAAATAGTTCAACATACTCAATAATCAAACAGACAAAATATTATTTCCAGAGGCGAGTTTGGTGTTTTTTGGCAACAATTTAGTTGTCAATCTGTAGAATTGGTAGCCAAATGGCCAATAAAATTGGTCTAAGCTTATGCTTGAATGACAGTAAGTGTCTAAACAGAAAAAGAGTAAAGGGAGAAATTGAAAATATTTGTGGAGATTGCACATTAAAGGGACAGAAAGACTTATAAATATTTTATCTATTTATTGATACAAAGCAAGATATGAAGTTTATACTTATTGCTGATTTTTTGTATGTTTATTGTCACAAGAAGACGTGCATTTCTGTGAAATCAAATCGTCCCTTTCCATCATTGTAATAATTGATCACCATAAGTTCATTTTCTGTATAGAAAAATTTGTCCTAGAATATTTGAAATCCATTAGTTTGACTCCTGCAAAGCAGGATATTAATAGAAATTACCTTCAAGTTTCATAAGGCCATTTTAAAAAGATTGTAGATTCCATCCAGCATTTTGAAAAATTCATGGTGGGCAGGTCAATTTTCTGTTTTGATTTTTTCATTTATCGTGAAAAATGCTGTAAATTTTAAAGAAAATTGCCTTAAATGAGCAAAAAATGGAAATAAATTTTTTGAGGGGCTGAAAAAACTGTGAGAGGGGATGAAAATCTAGGATAATTTTGTTTTGGCCTAATCTCCAATTTTGTAGTATAAAAGTCTGTATTATATGTTTCAGTTCAACTATTATTATAAATTATAGTCAATATAAGAGTTGTGACATAATAACGTTCGTCTATTTATCATGGAATCGTATACATGCATAGTTGGAGATGCTTGCCCGATCATTATACCCCCGCTCCGGAGGAGGAGGGGGTATACTGTTTTACCTGTGTCCGTCATTCCGTAATTCCGTAATTCCGTCCGTCACAACATTCATAAAGCTTTTCTCTGCAATGGTAAATGATACAAACTTGAAATTTTGTCAGAAGCTTTGTGTAGTCATGCCATAATGTGGGATGCATTTTCAGACCTTTCGGGATGCTACTTCCTGTTTACCGACTTAGTCAATTTTTCATTAATATGTGTGTCCGTCACAACTTTCGTAAAGCTTTTCTCCGCAATGGTAAATGATACAAACATGAAATTTTGTCAGAAGCTTTGTGTAATCATGCCATATTGTGGGATGCATTTTCAGACCTGTCGGGATGCTACTTCTTGTTTACCGACTTAGTCAATTTTTCATTATTCTGTGTGTCCGTCAACTTTCGTAAAGCTTTTCTCTGCAATGGTAAATGATACAAACTTGAAATTTTGTCAGAAGCTTTGTGTAGTCATGCCATAATGTGGGATGCATTTTCAGACCTTTCGGGATGCTACTTCCTGTTTACCGACTTAGTCAATTTTTCATTAATATGTGTGTCCGTCACAACTTTCGTAAAGCTTTTCTCCGCAATGGTAAATGATACAAACATGAAATTTTGTCAGAAGCTTTGTGTAATCATGCCATATTGTGGGATGCATTTTCAGACCTGTCGGGAT
>MJUU01021042.1:151575-174340 GCA_002080025.1 Modiolus philippinarum | reverse complement strand
TTTTTTTCTATGAACAAAATTCCCGTCACAGATTTCTTCGCTTCTACAATAGGGAATGATTTGAAATTTGGTCTGAAGCTTGATAATAATGAGTTGTATTGTGTAAGCAATTTTCAACATTGTCAGGGGTCCACTTTCTGTTTGCCGATACTTTGAATTTTTACTATCAACGAAATTTTCGTCACAGATTTCTTGCCTTCTACAACAGGGAATGGTTTGAAATTTAGTGTGAAGCTTGGAAATGATGATTTGTATTGTATGAGTGACTTATAGGTTTGTCACTGAATTACTCTCTGTTTTGCTGATACTTTGATTTTGAACTTTAAATGACTTGATATTAAGTCTGAAGCAAAAAAATATGATATAGTTTGGTAAAACTTCAACAAATCACTGTATCCAGCAAATTACTGTATCAACACATTAGTGTGTCAAACAGAATTTCAATCTACACTCATCTGATTTTACTTTTACTAGGAGTTTCAGGATGGAAATTGCGGGCCCTTCTGACAACGCCAGTTTCGACATGCTCTTGTTGAATGGACATTCAAAGAAACCACGTGCCTAAGTTACACATCGAAATATGGTAATTTTATTTAATTTATTGTATCTGAACCGCTGCATGTACACTGTCGAAAATTGGCACATGAAAAGATGATTATTTAAAGAAAATGCATACTTTTTCTGGTCAAGGTACAAGAAACACTACGATCCACAAGTTACTGTAAGAGGTTAATTATCGAAAATATCATTTTTTTTCTAAAATATGGAAAGTGGCTTCAATCAAAAACTTTTTGTCATTTGTCTATATCGATTTCTGTAACATGCACATGAAAAAATGGAATTTCTCATATCATAAGTAACTTTTAAAGACCTAAATAATGCAATCGACTTTTTTATCTTTTCAAATTCTAAACGAGAGCTCACATTCTTTTGTTTAAGTACCACTGGATATCGGACTGTTAGTAACAAGGGCAGTGAAATACCGAATGAACAAAGGGTGTGGTTATTGCAAAAACAATAATAAAGAAAACAAATATATGAGACGGTCACAAAGCACGGAAATAAAAATACAACATTTAGATCTAAGGCACTTCTTTAATTTGATAAAAGTCCCATAAAAACCGAGAGTGACTTCAGATTGGGCTGGGAAATTAATTCCTGTACAGCTTACGACACCCATCGCGCGATCAGTAAAGCGTAGATTGTTTTGAAAGATCTGTTCATGAATATTCAAATATCGGAGTTCATATTTTGTTTTTACACAATAGAAAAAAATAATGTAGAATGGAAAAATTATTAAGGGCCCTAACCGCATTTTTGGCTAACTATAACTATTGTATTTTTTTGTGCTTTTTTAAGATATCGCTGACAGTGAGGGGGACATAATCTATCAAGTGAGTGAACACCGAACCGCCAGTCTAAAACATACATGAGTACGGCACAGAACACACACACGCGTACAAAGATGAACAACACTATAAAGACAGGTAAAATACTGGTAACATTGAGAATGACCGATCAGCGTTGAATGAACAATTTGCAAACATTTTTATTGTTGGTCATTCTTTTACAAATAAGTTAGCATTGAGATGTCACGGAACAGAAATCCCATCATAACATTTGTTCAAAAGGATGAAATATTATAGAACATCTCTTCCAATGGAACAAATATTACAGTATTAGTTCCTAACGGAATAAACATTATGTAACAGATGTTCCCAAGAGAAGAAATAGAATATCAATGTTTATAATATTTCTTCCAAAGGAACTTCTGTTAGGCGGAACAAATATACGTTGACAGAGAAAGACAAATCAGTGTTGACTAAACATTTGACTGAAATTTTCAAAATTAGCCAGTCTGTTACAACACAGGTAGCGTTGAAAAAAGAAGCAATAACTTAACAATGAACAAATCCTTTACACGGGTAAGTCATACTTACATTCTCTCGTCCAATCAAAAGCCTTCCTTTTACCCCTCTATTTTTCATAGAGCACACTTTTTCTACTTTTTCCATGTACTAAGTAAGGGATTATCTTATTGTTTAAAAATTGTTGTTAGACAATACATTCATTCGTACAGGCTAAAGTGTCAGACAGATAATCCTTATATTGCCTGCAGCTATGTACAAATTGTAATTAAATACATTTTCACTAATACGAAAAGCCCATATAGTGAAAAACACTGAAATTGGTAAAATGTACATTAAATAAATGCATTGTCTAACAACAATATTTTTAAACAATAAAATATTCTCTCACTTGGTACATGTAAAAAGTAGAAAAAGTTTGCTCCATGATAAAAAGAAGGGTGAAATAAAGACTTTTGGTGGATTATTAAATTTGAAAAAATACATACATACAAATAAAGTGATTTCCAAACACCAACAGTTGTTTATCTAAATCCTTCACTATTAGATAATAATATTTCGATGGCAGGATAAAGCTAACATTCCGTCCTTACAGTTTAACAGAAACGTCCTTAACAGAAACAAGAGTGATTACAAACTGAGTACATTTTATTTCATTGTTGTTCAAAAACAACTGATTATTGCCAAAGGGGTTTTTCTCATAATTGTAGTACCTTGATTAACCAAGTATAGAAATTGTAAAGCCATTTATTAAACCACTCGAAATGTAAATATGTGATAAATGCGTTAGAGAATGATAAGCCATGCTCTATGAAATAAGTGCTCGGAGCTAAAGCTCCTCGCTCTATATTTCATAGAGCATGGCTTATCATTCTCTAACCCTTACATAACATAGGTAGCATTGTGAAAAACTTATCAGTGTTAAGTCAATACTGAACAGATGTCAACACGGATAAGTCTTTCACAATACGGGTTCCCTTGAGGGTAAGGACTGATCAGCATTTAGAAGGGCTGATCAGCGTTCACCCAACAATTGACTGATATTTTCAACATTGGCAGCGTAGACTCCACACTTCAGTGACATTTTCAACACAGTATCGTTGAAAAGGATTAATCATTGTTGTAAACATTTTCGGCATGGATAAGTCTTTTACAACACAAATAACACTGAGAAAGACTGATCAGTGCAGACTTAACACTTGACAGACAATTTAGAAACGGATTAGTATTTACGAAAGAGATAACTATGAAAATAGCTTAACACTGGACAGAACTTGTCGATACGGATTAGAATTTTTCCATCACAGATGGCGTCGAGAAAAACTGATCAGCGTTTATTCAACCTTGAATTGACATTTTACAAACGAGTCAGTACGTCACTGGCAGTGTTGAGAGGGGCTGGTCATAGTTGACCAACACTGGACAGACAATTTCAACACGGCTCAGTCTTTTACAACATAGCTAGGTAACGTTGAAACTAAGGACTGATTAGTGTCGAGTCAATACTGAACACGTTGTCATTAATTAAGTAAACAAGAGATGATAACAGGAAACACATAAAACAACGAAAAATTAGTCACATGCCACAACCCGCGAGGGAACTGCAACACATATAAAAGACAAAGACAAACGTAAACTATGAGATCAGCCCTTTCAACACGGGTAACGTTGAGAAAGACTGATCAGCTTTGACTAACTCTCGACATTTTCAACATTTCAACACAGAACAACCTTTTACAAAACAGGTGTAGCATGAGAATGACTGGTCAGTGTTGAGTCAAGAATACACATTTTCTGCGTTGGTCTGTATTTCACAAAATGGACAACACTGGACTGACAATTTCAAAACGGTTTGATATTTTCAACACTGATCATCCTTTTACAATACTGATAGCGTTGAGAATAAATAATCGGCAGTAACTCAAAACTGGACAGACATCTTCCGTGTTAGTCTGTCTTTTAAACACAAATAGCGATGAGAAAGTTTCAAAACTGAGCTGAGATTTTCAAAATGGATCAGTCTTTTTACAACAAAGGTACCACTGAGAAAGACAAATCAGCGTTGACTCAACACTGGACAGATTTTTTCCGCACTGGTCTCATTTACCACACAGATTACGTTCAGAAGGACCAATCACTGGACAACCATTCTCAACACCAGTCAATCTTTTGCAATAAAAGTAGCGTTGTAAATGACTGATCAGTTTTGACTCAATACTGGGCTGACATTTTCAACACAAGGGAGTCTTTAAACATCACAGGTACCATTTAGAATGACTGATCAGCGTTGACTCAACACTGTACAGACATTTTGTTTTGCTTGTCTGTCGTTTAAAACGCATCTAGTATTGAGAATAGCTGATTAGCATTGACTCAACACTGTACAGGCATTGTCCGCAGTAGTCAGCGGCCTTTATAACTCAGATAGCGTTGAGAGATACTGATAAGTGTCTAGTGATAACTTGACAGACATTCCTGACACTGCTCAGTCTTTTGAAACCGGGTAACGTTGAGAAGGTTGAGAACGTCAGTGTTGACTCAATACGGAATGGAGGTAATAACAAAACAACTTAATTGATCAGCAGTAACTTAACACTGAACAGACATTTTCCGCGTTGGTTTGGTCTGTCTTTTACAATACATACAGCGTTGAGAAAGATGGATTAGTTTTGATCAATAACATTGTCAAAATGACCAGCAACACAAAATGACTCAACACAGGACAGATGTATTGATCTCTTCTACAGCACGTCGAAAAGGACTAATCACTTGACAGACAATTTTAATACCAGCCAATCTTTTGCAGTACAGGTAGTGTTGTGAAGGACTGATCAGTGTTGATTCAATACTGGACTCTCATTTTCAACACAGGTCAGCGTGAAGATATTGTAGGTACTGGTAGCGTTGACAATGACTCATTAGCAGTAACTCAACGCTCGGCAGACATTTTCCACGTTATATGTCTTTTACAACACACATAGCGTTGAGAATTATCCAAACAATTTTCTGCTTAAAATGCAAGCGTTATTCAAGTTCTGTAGTCCTTTTTAACACACAACGACGAGATGTACAATGTAAATGAGAACCGAAGTGAACCAGAGCAATATGTTTTTTTTTATTTCCTATAGCCATTTGAAGAAAATAACTCTCCAGTTACTTTGATATTTCACTTCTCAAGGACTGTTGCATAATCTGAGATTAATATACCCAAAGCAATGTTCAGTATCTGTCTGTGTGACAAACAGTCCCCCTTGTGTGTAAGTCCCCAGGAAATTCAATAGCTCACAAGTCGAGTACTTATGGACTGGCAAAAAACTTTCAATATTTACTTTAGAATTTCTTTTTTATTGAGGTGCAAACTATACCCTAATCTTATCCATGCTTTCATTTGGATCATTTCGACTGAATACTCATTTCCAGCTTTTCATATATTTTTGGGTGTCGGTTCCCCAAAATGCTTTGACCTGCTCTTTAGAGACACAAGTTGTCAAAATAACAATGTTGTATGTCTCTAAAATAGGAAAAATGAAAGGATATGGAGTGAATGTACATGTGACAAAAACGCACACGATAATGTTTATATTCATTAAATTTTCTCAGATCTTTCAGTTCTTTAAGGTAATAGGTACGTAAATAGCAAAGATGCGGATTTCGATGAAATTTTACATGCAAGTGCATCAAATGAAGCTGAATTCCAAGGTGAAATAAATTCGGTATAGCTATTTTTATGTTTGAAATACGACAATTGAAAAATATATCACTTATGTTGTTTTCATATAGAATCCATGTAAAACGTACAAAAAATAATATATAAAACGTCTTTAAATTGCGCGTTTATGAAAACGTATCCTACAATTTTTCTACAAAAAGAATATGTTTTAAACAATGAAGATCCCATTTTAATGGTGTAACTTTTATATAGGGTCACCGAATTGATTTCGCCGGTATAAATAGTTGAACATAGAATAGGCACGCCAAAATGGGTTTTTTCGATAAAATCCGCCGTCAAGATAGCGACGTCGTCGATAAAAGTTATGATTTTAGGCGTGATTTGAAAGATGAACGTCTTTTCAGCAATCTATACCACGAAAACGAACTCGGTGACCCTATAAAAAAATATATCAGTAAAACAGAAATTTCTTTGGCAACATAATATCATTTTTTCAGAAAAAATGTAGGATATAGTTTGAAACGACGATAATTTAAAGTGAAAATTAAAATTATTTTACGTTAATTCTGAAGCAAATTTATAACGTTCACCGGTAGAGGCGCTTATTTACGTACCTCTCACCTTAAGTGAAGTAAATCGGGACATTAACTATTAATTCCCCGTAAAGTCCTTTTGATTTTCGTTGTTCTCGAATATAGTTCCTTCTTATTTAGTTTACTACCTCATATGTTGTTTTTATATATGATTACTCCCTTTTTAAGCATGTTTTTGTGCTTGATTGAAAGAAGAGACATTGAAAAATGTTTAAAAAATAATATGATATAGAATTTAATCTGAAAGTAGTGATTTGGTCAGGTGCAAAAAGGGAAATTTCCTATTTTTGGAAGACCAGTTTTATCACTGAAAACAAACAAACAAACAAATATTTATTGATAAATAATCCAAAAAAGGATTGTTATCCATACACAATACAAGATACAAAATACATCAAACAACAAACAAATATTTACAAAAATTAGTTATCATATGAGAAAAAGAAATATATATATTGATTAATTATGGCTGAGGAGGCTGAAAGTACATTTATTAACTGGTACACAAACATTTCTCATTTCTGTTACTTACACTTTCCAAGCACAACTTATTGATATCATAATCATTACTTGATAGAATAAATTTTAATTTCTCTTCTTCAGACAAATGAACAAAGTAACCTATTTGTGGGCATTCGAGGTCTATCAAGATAGTCACCATATCGACCACAGGCCCTTGAGTAGCGAATGAGGTTTTTGTTCTTTTTATGCCTCGCCTACGATAGTAGGGGCATAAAGTGTCCGGACCTGTCCGTCCGTCCGTTCGTCCGTCCCTCCGTCCTTCCAAAGTCAGGTTTACCCTCAGGTTGAAGTTTTTTCTGTGAAGGATATATGCTATTATCATGAAACTTTATATAAAATACACATTAGGTATAATTAAACAAAAATCGGTATACAATTTATCCATGGTACCAACTTCATGCTTCACTGATCATGGAAAAAGGGGGGTATTATGAGGTTTAAACTTAGGTTGAGGTTTTTTTTCCCGTGAAAGATGTATGATATTATCATGAAACTTCATATAAATACACATTAGGGTATAATTAAACAAAAATCATAATAAAAATTTATCCTTTCTACCAACTTCATGCTTCACTAATTATTGAGAAAAGGGGGTAGTATGAGGTTTACCCTTAGGTTGAAGTTTTTTTTTCTGTGAAGGATGTATGTATACTATTATCATGTAACTTGATATAAATATACATTAAAGCTCAGTCCTTTCTTTTCAGCTTTGTTATATAGATGACATTTTATCAATAAACAACCCTCGCTTTGGTGATTTTCTTCATCTTATTTATCCAAAAAGAGTTTGAAAATAAGGATACTACAGATACTTCCACATCGGCCACGTTCCTTGACCTTCATCTTGAAATTGACAACAGAGGTACATTACAAACTAGGTTGTATGACAAACGCGACTTCACTTTTCCAATAGTCAACTTCCCTCTTTGTGGCAACATTCCAAAAGCACCAGCATATGGAGTTTACATCTCACAACTCATTCGCTAGGCTTGTGGTCGTTACAGTGACCTCCTTGGGAAAAAGAAGGTTTACGGCCGACATCATGATCTTGTGGATCGTTACGGGATATCTGTTTCCCAGATGACAACAGATCTTTTCCCTCTACAGTTTGTTTTTCCACTATCGGATTTGACTTTACTACAGTAGTTGACATGTTCAACACGGTGGGTGTCTTATAAGAAACAGGAGATGCTTACTCTACCGGTACACCTGATCTCACCCATGGTTTTTATTGGGTCCGTGTTGTTCATCTGTATGTGTCTTCAATTTTCTTTTTTGTCCCGCACTCAAGTGGTGTCCTTGTTTCTTAGTGTTTCCGATGCTGCCTCTGTCCATGGATTGTTCGTTCTTTTGACTGACGGTTCGGTTCTCACTTACTTTAGGGTATGACTAAACAAAAATCCTAATAAAAATTTGTCATTGCTACCACCTTTATGCTTCACTGATCATGGAAAAAGAGTGGTAGTTTGAGGTTTACCCTTAGGTTGAAGTTTTTTGTGAAAGATGTATGCTATTATCATGAAACTTATATTAATATACATTAGGATATAAATTAACAAAAATCCTAATTATAATTTACTCATGCCACCAACTTCATGCTTAACCGATCACGGAAAAAGGGGGATGGTTTGAGGTTTATCCATAGGTTTTATGTTTCTTTTCTGTGAAGAATGTAAACTTATCATTAAACACCCATTAAATTAATATACCCATTAGGGTATAATGAAATTGACTAACTTCATGCTTTACTGATCACGAATCACGAAATATAGCATTGTTCAAAATAGTTGTGAGGCGGGGCATTGTGTCCGTTAGACACAAATTCTTGTTATGATAATTTTGACTCTTCAGTACATACTTTTCTTTACATCTTAAAATTAAATATCTTTGTTTTTTTTCATTTTGTCCTTTAAGTTTTAACTTTGAACTTTGCATTTTTGTCTGTTAGCTGCGATGTGTTTAGATACTTATACAGTCATTTAAAAAAAAATAACCCTCACGTGAGTGTCGAATCTATATCAGTGTTTAGAGTTCAAATACTGACATTGAAATATTTTCAACTTTAATATAAGAATAAAAAAAAATCATCTTTATTTAGAGCAGTGACCGAAGAGGAAGTGACGTTCTCATCAACGTGTAACTTGCGATATTAAATTCTATAGTTTTTTGCACAGGGATTTACAATTTGTCAAGTTGATATATAAACTTACAACCAGAGTTTTAAGACTGAGCTGTGAAAATTGATATTAATTCTATGATATCGCGCATGGTAGAAAAAAGTTCAAATGTTGACGTTTTTGGTAAGTGGTTGCATTTAGTAAATTATGCCAATTCATACTTTACTCATCATATATATCACACTTTACCCTCAAACACTTAATCAATGAAATATGTTAATTTACTCGTAATAAAAAACTGTTATGTATATTTTTTTATACATTTTTTTGTTCCTTACTTTATTAATCATAGGATTTTAGTGGTATCTTAGACATCTTATGTTATCTTCAGTATCTTATCTGAAACTATAAGGAGTAATTCGCGTTTTCGGTAATTGCAAAATTCACTCATGATGTTTCGCAGGCGCAAATATTTACCCCTTCGTCTTATGAAATCATCTAATTGTGAATTCGATCAATTAGTTAGATTGTTTATTTTACATGCCGGATGTTTGAAAATTACATCATTTTCGCCTTACCTGGGTTCTAAATATAGAGAATGAGAGATTCTGGCAGGTAATTATATTAGAATATTTCACTTAGTTTCAGACGAGTTGTAGCTATAAAGGGTTCAATATTGTTTGTTCTTCTCGATTGTACGGAACTAAAATAATCTAAGGCTAAGCATATGGCACGCCGTTTTTATATTTATTCCACTTTCAAGATATCTTGTTAAGTTTAATAAGATATATCTTATAAACTAATTGAGATATCTTATTTATTTAATAAGATATCTGATATATTAAATAAGATATCTTATTAAACTATTATTAAAGATATCTTATTAAATATATAAGATATCTCATTTAATAATTAAGATATCTTATTTAGTTAAAAAGATATCTTACTAACTGAATAAGATATCTTATTAACTATTTTAGATATCTTTTATAGAATTTCTTATAAAGATATCTTATAAACTAATAGAAACATCTTATAAATTAAATAAGATATCTGATATATTAAATAAGATATCTTATATACTAAATAAGATATCTTATAAATTAAATAAAATATCTTATTAACTTCAATTTTAATAAGATATTTGATATATTAAATAAGATATCTTGAAATTGAATAAATAAGATATCTTACAAACTAATAAAGATATCTTATATATTAAATAAGACATCTTATAAAGTGCATAAGATATATAATAAACGAATCGAGATATCTTATTTACTAAATATGATATCTTATTAAACTGGTTATAAAGATATCTTATTTAATATGTAAGATATCTCATTTAATAATTAAGATATCTTATTTAATTAAAAAGATATAAACTAAATAAGATATCTTATAAAATAATTAAGATATCTTTTAAATAATTTCTTTTAAAGATATCTTAGAAACTAAAAGAGATATTTTATAAATTAAATCAGATAACTGATATATTAAATAAGATATCTTATATACTAAATAAGATATCTTATTAACTTCAATTTAAATAAGATATCTTATAAACTAATAAAGATATCTTATATATTAAGTAAGATATCTTGAAATTTAATAAATATAAAAACGGCATGCCATAAAAGCATATTGTAAATACAGTTTAATATAAGCAAACACGAGTAGTAGAGCACGTCACCTTAGATCCCATTCAGCCCATGTTGAATTGCTAAATTTCATAAAATATGCAAATGAGCTAATTAACCACGCCCATTTTCCTTATATGATCATCCATAAAACCCTACTTCCAAGCCTCAAGAACGTAGAGCACCGTAAGCGTAGCAAAATGGTGTGAGAGTGGTGGGACGCTTGGGGTAGGGCAAACCCAAACTCAGCTTATTTTTGTCTCTCTACCTTACCAGGACCTTTTTTGTAAGTTTGATTGTTTTTGTCCTGTTTTAATGTCTTCTTATGTGTTGTTTGAATAACTATTGCGTATCCGAGTCTTATTCTTTGTACTTTATCTCAATGTTATTATTCTTAATTTTTTTGTCCAGTAGTTCAATCTTTTCTATGTATTTTCTGTACTTTTGTTTAACATATAACCTTTACCGAACTTTAACACTAGTATTAATATCGATTTGATCCATCTCTTTTACCCTTTGTCTTTTGTCTCAGTTATCTCCCTTTGTATTGTGTACTCTGGAGTCCATGTTTTATCTTGTTATGTTCTAACGTTACCCAAGCTTTTGCATCTGTTTATTGTTTTACCCCGTTCTGTGTATCATTAATTTTTTTGTCATTATTTGTATGATTTCTTTCAATTCGGCATTAAATAATCAACTAATATACATATATACATATTTTATTTTCTCCGTCATCAAGCAGTCATGGGTCGGTGAGCCATCCGCATGACGCCTTTGCAATTTAAAATCCATAGGGTCTCGTGCTATAATCGTCCATGGCCACTCTTTTGTCAAAGACGATTCTATAGTCTTTGTTCTGATACACGGACAGAAGTTTCATGTTGTTTCTCAAGATCCTGAAAATGTAACCCACAGTCTTCACGTCATTTCTGCTGTTGATCACCATGTCTTTAATCGTATTGAAGTTGATCATGAGGGAGTTCTTGTAGTTGAGCGTTATTCCTTTCACTTTACATATGGTCATATTTCTGTCCTTGTCAGGTCTTTCCAATTTGTAGGCGTAATTTTTCGATCCACCGGTCACAAACTCGGAAATATGGTTTCCGGCTACTTCATCCGTAAGGTCTCCTAGATAATCACCTAGTTCTGGTTTCCAATCCCCGGACTTCGAGGTAAACACAACAGAGTTTGTGTCGGCGTATAATGTGCGGGTGTTCAACTTCTCCAAATAACTATACAGCTTCAGTCTCGCTTGGGCCGTCGTATAAGCAGCAATGACGACGTTAGTCCGTCCAGATTCCTCGACGAATTCTTCTTTGTATCGATATCTAACACCAACCATTGTATCACTGACGAAATTTATTGCCGTTACACTGATCTTGTCGATGGTCATGAAGTCTAAATAGTCTTTTAGTTCCGAAAAGTATTGTAGTTGTTGCATGTTGGATCTTTGTCCAAATTTTCCCCAAAAACTGTTTAACATCAACTTGGCTAAAGCTCGTAGTCCCGGGTTTTTCATGAAAGTCTTTTATATAGTTATGTTTGTCTTTTTCGATGTTGCACCACTCTGGCCATCGAGTCGCTTCCTGCTTCATCTTGAGGAAGGTATTGACGTATTTCGTGAAAAGCCCCCTTGTCTTTGTTGTTTGGTTGTATTGTTTCGTGTCAAAGTGCCACACTTCATAAATCTTGTCTATCTGATATCCATTTACCAAAGCTTTCTTGACCTCGTCTATCACCCAAGTTCCGGTTAGTGCTCGGTTCTCGTCGGCATGCTCGCACGGTGTCTGTTGACTGGATTAGGCACAAGTTTTACATAACGTAAACAATAACTTGTTATTGATTTTGGCTGGCAACACGGGGATGTGGAGACGTCTTGGCGGTAGTACTTTACATTTGACCAAACCTTCGTATTGCTGTATATCTTTGAAATTCTCTGTAATAATCTTGGGGTGGCCCACAGGTATCTTTCCGGTCTTATTGACGTAGGGGTATAATGAGGTAACGTCGTAGTAATCAATCTGCTCGCCATTGTTTGCTTCTTTATACATGCTAAATGCTTCTGTTCTACCACCATAAAAGGCGTCTCTGGGCTTCAATGGGTAAACATATTGGAGGGAATTCATAAATTGTTGTATGCTTGGGTCGTTTCTTATTTCCTTATCGAATTCACACTCCCATACACCGACGTAGGTATAGCCTTGGTCTTCCAGGTATCTTTTCTTTTCCAACGTGCGTTGATGTAATTCATTCATCGTCATATTGTTTACTTGGTTAACGGTAGACGCACTGTAACATCGTAAACAACCGTGCCAGAAACAACCATGGTATTCAAAGACATGGTTCTGGTGGTACCCATCGACTTTGTACGGACCTATTTCTTTTTCACCGCCATTACGAGCGTGCTGTATCACAATGTTGTGCACCGCAGATAGATATTGTAGCCACTTCATTGCTTTGATGGAATGTTTCTCTTCCGGTCGATATCCTAGAGCTGGTATGATGCCTATAGTGTTTGGTTTTAAAAATAAAGTGCGGAATACTAAATTGCAGGCTGATGCTATCGTAGTGCATTGCTGGAATGGATCGATCCCACCCTGTCCGTCGATGGATGACATCTCAATGAATAATTCACGAAACTTTAGACAGGCCTTTCTCAATATGTCAACATCAAAGCGGCAATAACCTAACAGTTCTTGTTGTAAGTTGAACCGGGAATTCCAGTGTGCGTAGTACCCGTCGAGAAAGGCGCTTCTCTCTTCTAGTTTCATTCTATCTGGTTGATAAAATTTGATATCCGGCAGGTTGTTGAGTACGGCGGATTGATTTTCTTTGGTGTTGAACAGGTGAGGAAAGTATCCTTTCTACAATTCAGTCAAGCCAAACATTTTTGGTAGTCTGGATAATGCCATCGGTAAAAAGTTCATTGAATCTATCATTCGAATGTTACAGTCTTGAATGGTGATGGCCATGTTCTTCGTTCCATTCGGAATAACATCTGCTAATATTCCTTGAGAATATTGGTAGTTTAAGATTGAATAGCTATCGTATCCTTTGAAATTGTGACAGAGGACGGTGGCTCCGTTGTTATCACCAGAAAACAACCAACGGCAAAAATCGTCGGTAGTTTGGGGTCCGGAAAATACTAATTCGTTTTTACCACATTTTTCACAGGTAGTGTATTCATCAATGTCCTTATTCATACAATTCAAACAGACTTTGTGTACTTCGCATAGATTCGGCTGATGTTCGTAGGAACCGCATTTGAAATGTTTACAGTTGAACATTTGCCAGTTTCGTCTGGCCGGTATCCTTGCTCGCACTGGACAAGGTCGTCTTGGGTGCACTGAAAATCAAAAAAGATATAAGTCTGATTCTTCTGTTTCTTTTGTGTATTAGCGGGTAGTATGTAGCACTGATGTCCTGATGGATAGTAATCTTTACATATTTTACAGAAGACATTCTAAAGTATGTGCTCCCATACGTTTATTCACGGTTTTTCCAATTTTTGCATTTGTAGTAATTTTTACAAGTTGAATGCCCAGCTTTTGTTGATTGTTAGTCCAAATCATAACAAATTGTTCCCCTTAAGTTACGGTTACAGCTCTCACAATGTATCCATTCTTCTTCTGCAGGATCGTGAATCTTACAGCAATGGTGACAAAGTTCGTTACAGGCATGACTTTCCTTGTGATCATATCCTTTGTCACATTTATGGCAATAATACACACGAGATAGGAAACCTGGCATGCTGGTAATGACATCGTAATGGTTGTCATGATAAAACAGGTAGATTCTCTTCAAAGCGTCAGGTCCTTTGTATATAACAGTATGACATTTTTCTTTGGATATAACGATACTTTGATAATCTTGAAGGTATTCCTGGAACCGTTTGATTTCTTCGACACCACATTGTTGTAAAGGCACATCTGCTCTGGCGTGTAGTTCCAACGCCAACTCTTTCTGGATATACCTCCATTGTCGAATAGAATTCAACTGTTCGTGTACATCAAGTTTAGCCTTAGACGTGACGATAGCACGGGCACAACTAAGGTCGTCCTTGTTTTTTATCTGGATGATGGATTTTTTAGTAGCAAGAAATTTTGTGGTATCAGTATAATCTGTTTTCTTCCTCCCGCTACCTAACGGTATGTTCACATGGATGACTTCCATTTCTATGCCCTCTGTTAAGGTCAGTTCCTCATTGGATTGTAGAACTCGTTCCACTTCATCCAATAATAAATTACTGGACAATTGATCAACCCTCATAAACGGCATCGTAATTGGAAAGTCATAGCTGGAGTTTGTAATGTTATCTGCATTAAGTCTTCGACTTGGTAAGTGTGGACACCTCTTTCAAAATGGCGTCGAATATCTGTTGCAAGGTTTGTAAAACTTCAGGAAGACTTTTAGCGTTGATCTCTTTGAATTGAATTTCGTACTGGGTAGCTGTGGTATGAAACCTTGGTACACTTTTCCGACCTTTGATTGTTAACTCAAACATGTCTTCTGGTCTTTTGGGCTCGATGCGGGCTCCTCCCACTTGATGTCTTTCACGATTGTGACGCTCTAGTGCAGTTGGTCTACAGAAGATTGCACGACACACCATACATTGGTATCTGGGCTTTTCGTGGTTTTTCAGATGTGCTTATAAGTTAGCTTTCCTCGTAAAACGCTTAGGACAAATGCTACAGGCAAAGGTCATATGGTCTCTAAACATTCTGTAGTGACTCAACAATTCTCTTCTGCTGTCAAAGGACTGGTGACAATATCCATAGGAATACATCTGCAAAAGGTAATACACATTTTAATTATGTATTATTGATTATTATTTAATTCTGTAGTATTGATTACTTATTTGGTCTCATTTCATAACTTAATCGGTCAATTAAACTTTAATTTCAAAATCTCTATAAGACTCAATGTAACTTAGATTTAGTTCACTTACCTTTGTTCTGTTTATTTCCGCTAGGTCTGTTCAATTCGGCTATTAGTTGCAGAATGAGAATGTTGCTCGATGCGTCTGAAATGCGCATATGCAGAATCAAAATTCACAGTAACTTCGGTATTTAGTTATTTGTTACCACTGGGTCGATGCCTCTGCTGGTGGACTGTTGGTCCCCGAGGGTATTCACCAGCCCAGTAGTCAGTACTTCGGTGCTGACCCGAAAGCCGATTCCATTTGGAACCTTACAATATCTAATTTTTGTTGAAAATAAGGAGTATCTCCCTCATGCAAAGCTCTGTCCTTAGCTGATTTTGGCTTTCTATCTAGATTACATTTGGTAATTTGTTCTCTATCAGTTTTTAAACATCTTTGACTTTATGGTCTTCAAAACGTTTAGATTTTATCTGCACTGAAGAGACATAAGTTGTCGAAATGCGCATATGCAGAATCAAAATTCACAGTAACTTCGGTATTTAGTTATTTTATACAGGAAGACGCGTTGTAACGCCGGTTCTAATTGGTCGGTTATTTTTGTTACGGGTTTTGTGATTGGTCGATGAATCTGTGTTCTGATTGGCTGGATTTATAACAAAGTCGGCATTTGATTGGTTGAATTCCCTGCAATTTGATTAGTCGGTTCATTTCTCTATTGTTATGTTTCTTTTAATAGATCGAATATTCCAGAAAATGATGCAATCGATCGATTTTCCAGGTGTACGGATCGATGATTCTATTGAATCATACTGACGCGATATAATAGGAGTGTTTTAATTACTTTATGCTTTACATATTTTATGCATTTAATTAATAATAATATTTTATTATATGTTAGATGTATTGATTTTCTACTTAAATTTCACAATATTCCCACATGCTTTGTTTATTTTCTTATTCGTTTAACATTTTTGTAACTATTTTGTATTTTCACTTTGCAATTTTCTAATTTTTATCATACACGTCTTGTTCATTTTCGTGTTCGTTAAACAATTTTATAACTTTTTTGTATTTTGTTTTGCAATTTTCTAATTTTTATCACACACGTCTTGTTTATTTTCGTGTTCGTTAAACAATTTTATAACTATTTTGTATTTTGTTTAGTATGCTTTAAACTTATTTAAACGCATTTTTCTATTCAGTTCCCATTTTGTTTCACTTTTATCACATCTGTTTTGTTATTTTTGGGTTTTCGTGAATATATTTTATGTTGTTTTATAATTTTTGTTAAGATTATGAATAAATTTTGTTTTACTTTGTGTTCTTGCATTAAGTTTTGTAGTTGTATTGTTAATTTTTGTTACAATTTCCGTTTTAGTTCTGTTTTTTGCTTTAATTTTGTTCGTTTTTCTAGGTTTTTGCGGCGGTGAGACCTATTTTTCTTCTGTGCGGCGGTGAAATTGACGCTTTTAGCGTTTCTGCAGCAGTGAAATTGACGCTCTTAGCGTTTAAAATCGAGAATTGCTGGATTTTTTCTTGATATTTTTAGTTTTGTGCGGTGGATAAGCGGCTTTTGCTGCTGCTGCTGCTGCTGCTAGAGTGTTTGTGATATTGCTGCTGCTGCTGCTGCTCGGGTGTTTGTGACATTGCTGCTGCTGCTGCTGCTGGGTGGTTTGGGATATTGCTGCTGTTCTTTGGTTTATTTTACTTTTCCTAAAGTAGTGACAGGGAGGGGTTTAATCACATATGAATCGAGGGTAAATAAGAAAAACAAAGTCATTATCAACTTCATAGTTTATTTTCTCCGTCATGAGACAGACATGGGTCGGAGATCCACGTGCAGTCTTTACATTGTATCTGGAGTTAAAGTCCATTCAACTGGATGTTGATTTCTTCTGCATCTTCTTGGTTCGGGATTTGTACTGTTTCAAAGAAGTTGTTCATTGGTTCGTTGGGTTCTATCTTCAATGTGATGGTCAAACCATTCATGTTGTTAGGTTGGACTGAAGCGTCTTTTAGGCTTTGATGTTTGTTACGTTGGTGACATAATAACACATCCTTTCTACTGCATTTCTGTCCACATTCTTCACAACGAAACTTGTTGGGCTTGATTCTATGTGTATTCATGTGTCGTTGGAGATTATCTAGTCGACTAAAGGTTTGGTGGCATATTCCGCAGTTTCGTCTCAGTGGTTGACTTCTCTCAGTCATACAATAAGTCGCAGTTCTGTTCATCTTATTGAGTCTTGCTGTTTCATTCGTCTCAATGGTTGACTTCTCTCAGTCTGACAATAAGGGGCAGTTCTGGACATCTTGTAGAGTCTTGCTGTTTTCATTGAGTGCCTCTGTTTAATACCTGGAACTTCGTTATGTCTAGGTAAAACCTCGCTTATATGCACGTCTTTTCAGTTCGAAGGTTAGAAGCAGAATGGGATCTTTCGTTGTTGTGACTTGTTATATGGTCGGTTGATTTATGATTGAGCCCTTGTCAAAAATGGTGGGACCCCCGAACAGCCATACTATATGATAGGACTTCGTAAATGATTGTCAATGGATTAAGAATCACAAAGATACCCCGAATACATATATCACACAACTATTTAAGTATATTTTGTAAAATGCACTGAGTGCCCCTGTCAAAATTTTGTACCCCTCTTAGCACACATACTATAAGAGATACGAGCTCTGTCATCATTCAATTTAGGTGGTCAAAGTTACCCCGAAAACATATATGACATTGCTATAGTACTTGACTTAGGAAAATTTGTATTTTTGGCCATTCCGAACGATAACTCGGGAAATCGAGGTTAAATATAGTAAAATATGGAACCGTTCACCCCCCTTTTTTACGCAGTTAAAATCACTTCCGTTGACGTCATACTTCCGGTTGACGTCATTTCAGGTCACGGCACTTCCGGTGATGCCATACTTCCGGTCACGTGACTTCCGATGACGTCATACTTCCGGTCACATGACTATGACGTCATACTTCCGCCTGGTCCACTTGGTCCACCGCAAATGATATTTGAACGGTCCCCATATACTACTATATTTAACCTCGATTTCCCGAGTTATCGTTCGTTTCCCGTACAAAGTATATATCAATCCTTGGTAACTTCGAGCTCCTACAGCAATTGGTGAAGGTTTCAAGTCTTTATCTTTTACCGTTTGGAAAATAGGGTAACCGAAAATTCGGGAATGGCCCAAAATACGATTTTTTCTTTGTTAAGTACTGTAGCGATGTTATATGTTTTCTTGGTAACTTTGACCATCTGAATCGAATGGTGACATCCATTTTGCCCTATCTCTAATATTTGGAGTGTTACGAGGGGTTCCAAAATTTCGGGAATGGCCAAAAATACAAATTTTCCTAAGTCAGGTACTATAGCGATGTTATATATGTTTTCGGACTAACTTTGTCATTCTAAATCCAAAAGTCATATGTTTTAAGCTCTATCTCTTATAGTATGGGTGCTAAGAGGGGTCCAAAATTTTGGGAATGGCCCAAAATACAAATTTTTCTAAGTCGAGTACTATAGACGTGTTATATTTGTTTTCAGGGTAACTTTGACCATCTTAATCGAATGATGACATTTCAGAGGTCATATCTCTTATAGAATGGGTGCTAAGAGGGGTCCAAAATTTTGACAGGGGGCACTCAGTGCATTTTACAAAATATACTTAAATAGTTGTGTGATATATGTATTCGGGGTATCTTTGTGATTCTTAATCCATTGAACACAATCAATTACGAAGTCCCATCTTATGGTATGGCTGTTCGGGGGTCCCACCATTTTTGACAAGGGCTCAATCATAAATCAACCGACCAAATAGCAAGTCACAACAACGGAAGTTCCCATTCTGCGTCTAACTTTCGAACTGAAAACACGTGTATATAAGCGAGGTTTTACCTATACATAAGGAAGTTCCAGGAATTAAACAGAGGCACTCAATGAAAACAGCAAGACTCTACAAGATGTCCAGAACTGCCCCTTATTGTCAGACTGAGAGAAGTCAACCACTGAGACAAATGAAAACAGCAAGACTCAATAAGATGAACAGAACTGCGCCTTATTGTATGACTGAGAGAAGTCAACCACTGATACGAAACTGCGGAATATGCCACCAAACCTTTAGTCGACTAGATAATCTCCAACGACACATGAATACACATAGAATCAAGCCCAACAAGTTTCGTTGTGAAGAATGTGGACAGAAATGCAGTAGAAAGGATGTGTTATTACGTCATCAACGTAACAAACATCAAAACCTAAAAGACGCTCCAGTCCAACCTAACAACATGAATGGTTTTACCATCAAATTGAAGATAGAACCCAACGAACAAATGAACAACTTCTTTGAAACAGTACAAATCCCGAACCAAGAAGATGCAGAAGAAATCAACATCCAGTTGAATGGACTTTAACTCCAGATACAATGTAAAGACTGCACGTGGATCTCCGACCCGTGTCTGTCTCATGACGGAGCAAATAAACTATGAAATTGATAATGACTTTGTTTTTCTTATTTACCCTCGATTCATATGTGATTAAACCCTTCCCTGTCACTACTTTAGGAAAAGTAAAATAAACCAAAGAACAGCAGCAATATCCCAAACTGCCCAGCAGCAGCAACAGCAGCAGCAGCAGCAGCAGCAATGTCACAAACACCCCAGCAGAAGCAGCAGCAGCAATGTCACAAACACCCAAGCAGCAGCAGCAGCAGCAGCAAATACAAACACCCTAGCAGCAGCAGCATCAGCAGCAAAAGCAGCTTATCTACCGCACAAAACTAAAAATATCAAGAAAAAATCCAGCAATTCTCGATTTTAAACGCTAAGAGCGTCAATTTCAAGGCTGCAGAAACGCTAAAAGCGTCAATTTCACCGCCGCACAGAAGAAAAATAGGTCTCACCGCCGCAAAAACCTAAAAAAAAACGAACAAAATTAAAGCAAAAAAACAGAACTAAAATGCAAATTGTAACAAAAATTAACAATACAACTAGAAAAATTAATGCAAGAACACAAAGTAAAACAAAATTTATACATAATCTTAACAAAAATTATAAAACAACATAAAATATATTCACGAAAACCCCAAAATAACAAAACAGATGTGATAAAAGTGAAACAAAATGGGAACTGAATAGAAAAATGCGTTCAAATAAGTTTAAAACATACTAAACAAAATACAAAATAGTTATAAAATTGTTTAACGAACACGAAAATAAACAAGACGTGTGTGATAAAAATTAGAAAATTGCAAAGCAAAATACAAAATAGTTATAAAATTGTTTAACGAACACGAAAATGAACAAGACGTGTATGATAAAAATTAGAAAATTGCAAAGTGAAAATACAAAATAATTACAAAAATGTTAAACGAGTAAGAAAATAAACAAAGCATGTGGGAATATTATGAAATTTAAGTAGAAAATCAATACATCTAACATATAATAAAATATTATTATTAATTAAATGCATAAAATATGCAAAGCATAAAGTAATTAAAACACTCCTATTATATCGCGTCAGTATGATTCAATAGAATCATCGATCCGTACACCTGGAAAATCGATCGATTACATCATCTTCTGGAATATTCGATCTATTAAAAGAAACATAACAATAGAGAAATGAACCGACCAATCAAATTGCAGGGAATTCAACCAATCAAATGCCGACTTTGTGATAAATCCAGCCAATCAGAACACAGATTCATCGACCAATCACAAAACCCGTAACAAAAATAACCGACCAATTTGAACCGTCGTTACAACGCGTCTTCCTGTATAAAATCAGACGCATCGAGCAACATTCTCATTCTGCAACTAACAGCCGAATTGAACAGACCTAGCGGAAATAAACAAAATAAAGGTAAGTGAACTAAATTTAAATTACATTAAAGTCTTATAGAAATTTTGAAATTAAAGTTTAATTGACCGATTAAGTTATGAAATGAGACCAAATAAGTAATCAATACTACAGAATCAAATAATAATCAATAATACATAATTAAAATGTGTATTACCTTTTGCAGATGTATTCCTGTGGATATTGTCACCAGCCCTTTGACAGCAGAAGGGACTTGTTGAGCCACTACAGAATGTTTAGAGACCATATGACCTTTGCCTGTAGCATTTGCCCGAAGCGATTTACGAGGAAAGCTAACTTAGAAGCACATCTGAAAAACCACGAAAAGTCCAGATACCAATGTATGGAGTGTCGTGCAATCTTCTGTAGACCAACTGCATTAGAGCGTCACAATCGTGAAAGACATCAAGTGGGAGGAGCCCGCACCGAGCCCAAGAGACCAGAAGACATGTTTGAGTTAAAAATCAAAGGTCGGAAAAGTGTACCAAGGTTTCATACCACAGCTATCCAGTACGAAATTCAATTCAAAGAGATCAACGCTAAAAGTCTTCCTGAAGTTTTACAAACCTTGCACCAGATATTCGACGCCATTTTGAAAGAGGTGTCCACACTTACCAAGTCCGAAGACTTAATGCAGATAACATTACAAACTCCAGCTTTAGACTTTCCCATTACGATGCCGTTTATGAGGGTTGATCAATTGTGCAGTAATTTATTATTGGATGAAGTGGAACGAGTTCTGCAATCCAATGAGGAACTGACCTTAACAGAGGGCGTAGAAATGGAAGTCATCCATGTGAACATGCCGTTAGGTAGCTGGGAGGAATAAAACAGATTATATTGAAATCACAAAATTTCTTCCTACTAAAAAAATCCATCATCCAGATAAAAAACAAAGACGAACTGTGTTGTGCCCGTGCTATCGTCACGGCTAAGGCTAAACTTGATGGACACGAACAATGGAATTCTATTCGACAAGGGAGGTATATCCAGAAAGAGTTGGCGTTCGAACTACACGCAAGAGCAGGGGTGCCTTTACAACAATGTGGTGTCGAAGAAATCAAACAGTTCCAGGAATACCTTCAAGATTATCAAATTATCGTCATATGCAAAGAACAATGTCATACTGTTATAAACAAAGGACCTGACGCGTTGAAGAGAATCTACCTGTTTTATCATGACAACCATTACGATGTCATTACCAGCATGCCAGGTTTCCTATCTCGTGTGTAATATTGCCATAAATGTGACAAAGGATATGATCACAAGGAAAGTCATGCCTGTAACGAACCTTGTCACCATTGCAGTAAGAATAAACGTATGGGAGCACATACTTGTGGAAATGTCTTCTGTAAAATATGTAAAGATTACTATCCATCAGGACATCAGTGCTACATACTACCCGCTAATACACAAAAGAAACAGAGGAATCGGACTTTGTTCAGTTACTATTATCTAAATTTATGTAAGTTCTAAAATCGAGGATTAACTCCCTTCATCGTAGTTTTGTCCTTAGCTATTTTTGATATTACTGATTATTCGGATTTCGTTTGGTTTTATGCATTTTAAACATTTTTTGAATATGGATTTCCTTTGTTTG
>MJUU01021042.1:131662-149014 GCA_002080025.1 Modiolus philippinarum | reverse complement strand
GGAATAAATTTCGTCAGTGATACAATGGTTGGTGTTAGATATCGATACAAAGAAGAATTCGTCGAGGAATCTGGACGGACCAACGTGGTCATTGCTGCTTATACGACGGCCCAAGCGAGACTGAAGCTGAATAGTTATTTGGAGAAGTTGAACACCCGCACATTATACGCCGACACAGACTCTGTTGTGTTTACCTCGAAGTCCGGGGATTGGAAACCAGAACTAGGTGATTATCTAGGAGACCATATTTCCGAGTTTGTGACCGGTGGACCGAAAAATTACGCCTACAAATTGGAAAGACCTGACAAGGATAGAAATATGACCATGTGTAAAGTGAAAGGAATAACGCTCAACTATAAGAACTCCCTCATGATCAACTTCAATACGATTAAAGACATGGGGATCAACAAAAGAAATGACGTGAAGACTGTGGGTGACAATTTCAGGATCTTGAGAAACAACATGAAACTTCTGTCCGTGTATCAGAACAAAGACTATAGAATCGTATTTGACAAAAGATTGGCCATGGACGATTATAGCACGAGACCCTATGGATTTTAAATTGTAAAGGCGTCATGTGGATGGCTCACCGACCCATGACTGCTTGATGACGGAGAAAATAAGATATGTATATATGTATATTAGTTGATTATTTAATGCCGAATTGAAAGAAATCATACAAATAATGACCAAAAAAATTAATAATACACAGAACGGGGTAAAACAATAAACAGATGCAAAAGCTGGGGTAACGTTAGAATATAACAAGATAAAACATGGACTCCAGAGTACACAAAAGAAAGGGAGATAACTGAGACAAAAGACAAAGGGTAAAAGAGGTGGAGCAAATCGATATTAAAACTAGTGTTAAAGTTCGGTAAAGGTTATATGTTAAACAAAAGTACAGAAAATACATAGAAAAGATTGAATTACTGGACAAAAAAATTAAGAATAATAACATTGAGATAAAGTACAAAGAATAAGACTCGGATACGCAATAGTTATTCAAACAACACATAAGAAGACATTAAAACAGGACAAAAACAATCAAACTTAGAAAAAGGGTCCTGGTAAGGTAGAGAGACAAAAATAAACTGAGTTTGGGTTTGCCTAACCCAAGCGTCCCACCACTCTCACACCATTTCGCTACGCTTACGGTGCTCTACGTTCTTGACGCTTGGAAGTAGGGTTTTATGGGTGACCATATAAGGAAAGTGGGCTTGGTTACTTAGCTCATTTGCATATTTTATTAAATTTAGCGATTTAACATGGGCTGAATGGGATCTAAGGTGACGTGCTCTACTACTAACACGTTTCATATTTTCGTGGAAAGGGAATGTATCCAAGATCGCGGGAGGTTAAAATTATGAAACAGTACAATTCTTATGACAAATCAGTTTGATTGCTAAAAATGAAAAACTTTACTTAAAAACACTGACTTAATTTTTATTCATATATAGACATAATCCTAAAAAGGGTGATAACAAAATTCTCCAATAGCTTATTTATTTATTTATTTATTTTCATTTTTCTTTCAAGATAGCGAAGTGTTGTTTGACTTTTCTCTTTTATCTTTTTTTTCATGTACAAATTTGTTTTGTCTGAAGCTGGAAATCAAAATAAAAGTCTTATACTCCTAAAGTTGTTACAAATGCTTATTCCATAGATCAGACAAATAACGACAAAAAAGATAACATGTAAACATAGTGTATCATACAAATTACAAAAAACTGGATAACAGCAAACACCTACAATGGCCAAGAACTACAATTACATGCCACAATTTACAAGCAAACTGCACCAGAAAAACAATAATGAAAACAAGAGACAAACACAAATAACGATAGGAACTCGGGATAGCCGGACTTGGTACCGGCACTAGCAAAAGCCAGTGGTAGGCATTTAATTACAGAGTTGTGAAAATTGATCCGGATTGATTGTTGGAAGTCCACTTTTGTCATTTAAAGAGGATAACCAGCTTGTGGCTCATCTAAAGAAAATGACATTAATGGGTTATGGGTATAGGAAGCAGAAGGGTTTTGAAATAGCGAATGATTATGCTATTATGGTTTGAATAACAAAACACTGAAGTTACTGTTGATTTATTTTCTGCGCATTTCGACATCAGTGCAGATCAAATCAAAACATTTGGAAGTCCATAAAACGAAAAACGTGTAAAAGCTGATACAGAATAATTAACTAAAAGGATCTAAATAGAAAAGCCAAAATTCAGCTTAAGACAGAGCTATGCATGTGGGAGGTACTCCTTAGTTTTAAACACAATTTTGCTAAATTTAGACATTGCAAAATTCAAAGTGAAATCAGTTTTCGTTTCAGCATCAAAGTACTGACTACTGGATTGGTGAATACCCTCGGGAACTAACAGTCCATCAGCAGTGGCATCGGTCTCGTGGTAATAAATAACCTTGAAAAAAGTTCTCAAGATAACCCTTTGACTTTAAATTTTCATGTCTTTTTTAAAAATTTGACCCGACTTAGAATTGGAGAGATCTAGAGCTTTTAAACTTCCAAGATCAAAGATGCCAACACCTAAAATATTACTAATTATGTCGCCCCAGACGAAGTCGGGACGACATATTGTTTTTATCCGTTTCTTTGTTATTAAGTCGCCCAAACAAAGTTTGGCGACTTCTTGTGTTTGCACCGTTTCTTATTAAGTCACCAAAACAAAGTTTGGCGACTTCTTGTGTTTCCGCCGTTTCTTATTAAGTCACCTAAAAGAAGTTTGGTGACTTATTATTGTTTTTACTCTGTTTCTTATTAAGTCGCTCAAACAAAGTTTTGCGACTTCTTGTGTTTGCACCGTATCTTATTAAGTCACCCAAACGAAGTTTGGTGACTTATTGTTTTTACTCTGTTTCTTATTAAGTCACCCAAACGAAGTTGGTGAATTATTGTGTTTACTCTGTTTCTTATTAAGTCGCCAAAACAAAGTTTGGCCACTTCTTGTGTTTGCACCGTTTCTTATTATTATTTTTCCGCCTCTAAAAATCTTCTTGTCCAACGAAATTCTCAGAGACCACAGAAAGGTAGATCACCACCCAGAGATGTGCACTTTGGTTTTGAAATTTTCCAAATGACCACCGTCTTGGGTCACTTTGAACTTTGACCCCAAATCTTATTATTGGATATACTCGGAAACTGTAAAAGATAGCTGATAAAATGTAATGACAAAAATGTTAGTAAGGTCATGACAAACCTTCGTTACATTGGACCGAAATTCTACGGTGGACCGTTCATGAGTTATGCCCCTTGAAAATTTCGTCACATCTTTAAGTACATTTTTCTCGGAAACGGTTAGAGATAGAAACCTGAAACCTTTTCCATTCAACTTAGGTGATATGTGTTACATCTAAAAATGCTAAGGTCAAAGGTCATTGGTCACTCTGAACTTTGACCCCAGACCTTGTAATTGGATTATCTCCGAAACCGTAATGGATAGCTGATTAAATGTAATGGCAGAAATGTGTGTATTGTTGAGATCTACATTTGTTACATTGGGTCCAAAATTATTGGACTAACCGTTTTGGGCCTATGGACCAAAACCTGATTTTGATGTCTGATTTCGGGTTTTTTGCTTATAGCTCAAATACCATTGAAGATACAAAGAGACATTCAATACAAAAAATGTGAAGGAAGATGTGACCTTCAAAAGGAGGTCAAGGTCAAAGTTCAAGGTCATAGACATGAAATTTATTTCACATAAAATTATCAATAAATGTTCATATTAAGCTTAAATTGTTGATCAATTATGAAAATATTATGACACAACTCCCGGGAAAGACCTATCAATTGTTTTTGGAACAATTGACGTACTAGTTTCCTCAAAAATGGATGGTCAAAATTCAATAAAACTTGTATGTATTTCACTGTTCTTTAAAATCTTGATATCATTACACACCATAGAGGAAATACCTTGCTTCATGATATATACACAGAAACGATTTTTCTGATGCAATCACAAAGTGTGTATAGGTTAATAGAAAATACTGATATCACTGATAGACAGAATCAGGATGTGTTCTAAGACACTAATTCTTAAATCCAACACTGATTGTTCTTTGAAAGAACATTAAAAGAATTAATTCTGATTGGGCGACTTCTGTGTTTGCTTGCAAACACATTATCACTTGTTATTATTATTATTATTATCCCGCCTCAAAAATCATATTGTCTAACCAAATTCTCAGAGATGACTTGCCCAATCATAATTAAACTTCACAGGTAGATAGATCAACACCCAAAGATGTGCACTTGGGTTTTGAAATTTTCCAAATGACCACCATCATCGGTCACTTTGACCCCAAATCTTATTATTGGATTAACTCGGAAACTGTAACACATAGCTTATACAATGTAATGACAAAATGTTAGTTAGGTCATACCCGACATTTGTTTTATTTAGACCGAAACTCTATGGTCAACCGTTCAAAATTTTCATCATATCTTTTAAGTAGGTTTTTCTCGAAAACGGTAAGAGATAGAAACCTGAAACCTTTTCCATTCATCTTAGGTGATATGTGTTACATTTGAAAATGCCAAAAGCAATGGTCATTGGTCACTTTGAACTTTGACCCTTGATCTTGTCATTGGATTAACTCATAAACAATAATAGATAGCTGATAACATGCAATGGCAAAAATGTGTATCTGGTTAAAGGACACATTTCTTACATTGGGACTAAAATTATTGGACCAACCGTTTTGGGCCTATGGACCAAAACCCGATTTTTGATGTCTGATTTCGGGTTTTTTGCCTATAGCTCAAATACCATTGAAGATACAACAAGACATTCATACAAAAAATTTGACGGAAGATGTGACCTTCAAAAAGAGGTCAAGGTCAAAGTTCAAGGTCATGGCCAAAAAAACTTAATTTTACATAAAAGAATCAATAAATGTACATATTAAGCTTAAACTGTTGGTCAATGATGAGAATATTATGACGCAACTTCCGGGAAAGACCTAGAAATTGTTTTTGAACAATTGACGTAATAGTTTTCTTACCAAAAAATGGATGGTCAAAATTCAATGGAACTGATAAAATTTTGATATAATTACATACAATAGAGGAAATGCCTTACTTCATAATATATAAATATAAATGTTTTTCTGATGCAACCACAAAATTGTGTACAGGTTAATGAAAAATACTGATATCACCGACAGACAGAATCATGATCAGTTGTAAGTCCTTAATTCTTAAACGCATTGTTCTTTAAGAGAACATTAAAGAATTAATTCTGGTTGGGCGATTTTTGTGTTTGCTTGCAAACACATTATCACTTGTTATTAAGTCGGCCAAACAAAGTTTGGGGACTTCTTGTTTTTGCATCGTTTCTTATTATTAAGTCGCCCAAACAAAGTTTTGCGACTTCTTGTGTTTGCACCGTTTCTTATGATTCTTCTTCTTATTATTATTCCGCCCTAAAAATCACCTTGTCCAACCAAATTCTCAGAGATCACTTGCCCAATCATAATCAAACTACACAGGTAGATAGATCATCACCCAAAGATGTGCACTTGGGTGTGGAAATTTTCCAAATGACAACCATCATTGGTCACTTTGAACTTTGACCCCAAATCTTATTATCGGATTATCTCGGAAACTAACAGATAGCTAATACAATATAATGACAAAAATGTTAGTTAGGTCACGCCCGACATTTGTTACATTTAGACCGAAACTCTATGGTCAACCGTTCAAGAGTTATGGCCCTTGAAAATTTCATTATATCTTTTAAGTAGGTTTTTCTCGAAAACGGTAAGAGATAGAAACCTGAAACCTTTTCCATTCATCTTAGGTGATATGTGTTACATTTAAAAATGCCAAGGTCAAAGGTCATTGGTCACTTTGAACTTTGACCCTAGACCTTGTTATTGGATTATCTCAGAAACTATAATAAATAACTGATTAAATGTAACGGGGAAAATGTGTATCTTGTTGAAATCTTCATTTGTTACATAGGGCCAAAATTATCGGACCAACCGTTTTCGGTTTATGGACCGAAAACCGATTTTGATGTCCGAATTTCGTGTTTTTTGCTTACAGCTCAAATACCATTGAAGATACTAAAAGACATTCAACGTACAAAATGTTCAGGAAGTCTGGACCTTCAAAATGAGGTCAAGGTCAAAAGTCAAGGTCACAGCCCTACAGCTTTATTTCACGTTAAAGTATCAATAAATGTACATATTAAGCTTTGAATGTTGGTTTCATCAATGAATCAATATTGAAACCATTATGACGCAACTTTTTTTTCTGATGCAATCCAGTACATACACAAATGACGTCTTAGCCTGTAAATCAAAGTACTATTAACACTGATAGACGAAAAGATGATAAGTTTATGACACTAGTTCTTACATAAAGAATAGAAACAAATATTTCAATATTTTACGAAAGGACATGGAGTAAATGAACATGAGACCATAACACATATGTTAACTCCAACTGCAATAATTTTAATGAGCTTTATGGCCATTTCGGAAATTAATTCCTCATCAGCAGCACTAGAACCCAAACAAAGGAAATCCATCATTACAATCATTACAATCATTGGTGAAAAATATACAACAAAGCATTTTTCAAAAGGGAATTGGGTATGGAATCTCTTTTGGGTGACTTGTGTTTGCATGCAAACATATCATCACTCGTTATTATTATTATTATTATTCAGCCTCAAAAATCATCTTGTCCAACCAAATTCTCAGANCGCTTGCCCAATCATAATCAAACTTCACAGGTAGATAGATCACCACCCAAAGATGTGCACTTGGGTGTTGAAATTTTCCAAATGACCACCATCATTGGTCACTTTGAACTTTGACCCTAAATCTTATTATTGGATTAACTCGGAAACTGTAACAGAAAGCTAATACAATGTAATGACAAAAATGTTAGTTAGGTCATGACGGACATTTGTTACATATGGACCGAAACTCTATGGCCAACCGTTCAGGAGTTATGCCCTGGAAAATTTCATCATATCTTTACAGTAGGTTTTTCTCGAAAACGGTAAGAGATAGAAACCTGAAACCTTTTCCATTCATCTTAGGTGATATGTGTTACATTTAAAAATGCCAAAAGCAAAGGTCATTGGTCACTTTGAACTTTGACCCTTGATGTTGTCATTGGATTATCTCATAAACTATAATAGATAGCTGATAACACGTAATGGGAAAAATGTGTATCTTGTTAAGATCTACATTTGTTACATTGGGTCCAAAATCATTGGACTAACCGTTTTGGGCCTATGGACCAAAACCCGATTTTGATGTCTGATTTCGGGTTTTTTGCTTATAGCTCAAATACCATTGAAGATACAAAGAGACATTCAATACAAAAAATGTGAAGGAAGATGTGACCTTCAAAAGGAGGTCAAGGTCAAACTTCAAGGTCATGGCCAAAACTTTTATTTTACATAAAAGTATCAATAAATGTACATATTAAGCTTAAATTGTTGATCAATGATGAGAATGTTATGACGCAACTTCCGGGAAAGAGTTAGAAATTGTTTTTGAACAATTGACATAATGGTTTTCTAAAAAAATGGGGGGTGAAAATTCAATGAAACTGACATGTATTTCCATGTAATTTAAAATATTGATATATTACACACCATAGAGGCCTTACTTCATAATATGAAAATAGGAATGATTTTTCTGATGCAATCACAAAGTGTGTATAGGTTAATCATAACTACCAATATCAATGATGGACAGAATCACGTTGCGTTTTAAATCCATAAGTCTTAAATCGAGGACTCCTTGTTCTTTCAAAGAACATTAAAGAATTAATTCTGATTGGGCTACTTCTGTGTTTGCTTGCAAACACATTATCACTCGTTATTATTACGCTTTCTTTCTTTCTTTCTTTCCACCTCTTTTTGTCCGGCTTATATCTAAATGATGCCTGGACAGAAATAATTCATACTTGGTACAAAGTTGGAACACTATCTGGAGGGGTGCATGCAAGTAAATTTTTTTCAAAGTGGCCGCCATTTTCAAGATTGTTACCAAAATACGAAAAATTCGAAATTCGTCCAATTTTAACAAAGATTGAAATTTTCTCAATCATGCTTCAATGAAATTCATTCATATTTGGTAAAAAGTTGGATTACTATCTGGAGGAGGGTATGGAAGGAAAATTTTTTTCAACATGACCGCCTTTTCCAAGATAGCCGCCGAAATACGTAAAAATTTCAACTTTGTCCGATTTCAACGAAATTTGATTTCTAGGTAGATTTTGATGCTGCGAACAATGATGCCTGGACAGAAATAATTCATACTTGGTACAAAGTTGGAACACTATCTGGAGGGGTGCATGCAAGTAAAATTTTTTTCAAAGTGGCCGCCATTTTCAAGATGGCAACCAAAATACGAAAAATTCGAAATTCGTCCAATTTTAACAAAAATTGAAATTTTCTCAATCATGCTTCAATGGAATTCATTCATATTTGGTACAAAGTTGGATCACTATCTGGAGGAGGGTATTCAAGGAAATTTTTTTTCAACATGGCCGCCCTTTCCAAGATGGCCGCCGAAATACGAAAAAAATTTCAACTTTGTCCGATTTCAACGAAATTTGATTTTTAGGTAGATTTTGATGCTGCGAACAAGCTGGAATAATGGAATTGGCTGCCAGGGGCGACATCAGCTATTGCTTGCAATTGCAAATCTAGTTATATCGCCCCAGACGTAGTCGGGACGACATATTTTTTTTGGTCCGTTTCTTTGTTATTATTTTTATTATTCTTTCTTCCACCTATTTTTGTCCGGGCTTGTTCTCGGAGATGCTTTAACAGAACTAGTTCATATTTTGCACAAAGTTGGATCACCTTATGAAGTTGTACCTCCATCAAATTTTTTTTTTCAAAATGGCTTCCATTTTCAAGATGGCTGCCAAGTTACGATAACGTTTTGTATTAGTCGGATTTCAATGAAAATCATAAAATCTAATAACTAAATACCGAAGTCACTGTAAATTTACTTTCTGCATATGCGCATTTCGACAACTTATGTCTCATCAGTGCAGATTATATCAAAACACTTGCAAATCCATGAACCGAAATATGTGTAAACGCTGATAGAGAACAAATCACCAACAGGATCTAAATAGGAAAGCCAAAATCAGCTAAGGACAGAGCTATGCAAGAGGGAGATACTCCTTAGGTTTGAACAAAATTTTCTTAAATTTAGATATTGCAAATTTTCAAATATAATCGGTTTTCGGGCCAGCACCGAAGTACTGGCTACTGGGTTGGTTTAAAACATGCCTTGACAGAATTCATTCATATTTGGAAAAAAGTTGAATCACTGTACGAAAATGGACATGCAACAAAAAAAAATTCAAAATGACCGACATTTCCAAGATGGCCGCCAAAATACGTGAAAATTTCAACTTTGTCTGATTTCAACGAAAATTGATTTCTAGGTAGATTTTGATACTACAAACAAGATTGAATCATCGACTAGGACGTCTGGGGCGACATCAGATATTGCTTGCAATTGCAAATCTAGTTATGTCGCCCCAGACGTAGTCGGGACGACATATTGTTTTTTGTCTGTTTCTCTATTATTAAGTCGTCCAAACAAAGTTTGGCGACTTATTGTTTTTGCACCGTTTCTTATTATTATTTTTCTGCCTCTTTCCATCATCTTGTCCAACCCATTCTCAGAAACCCCTTGTCCAATCATAACCAAACTTCACAGGAGGGTAGATCACCACCCAAAGATGTGCAATCATGTGTTGAAATTTTCAAAATGACCACCGTCATTGGTCACTTTGAACTTTGACCCCAAATCTTATGTTTGGATTAACTCAGAAACTGTAAAAGATAACTAATACAATGTAAAGGCAAAATGTTAGTAAGGTCATGACGGACATTTCTTGCATCTGGATCGAAATTCTATGGTCAACCGTTGAAGAGTTATGCCCCTTGAAAGTTTCGTCACATCTTTTAAGTAGGGTTTTCTCGAAAACGGTTAGAGATAGAAACCTGAAACCTTTTCCATTCAACTTAGGTGATATGTGTTAAATTTAAAAATGCCAAGGTCAAAGGTCATTGATGACTTTGTACTTTGACCCTAGACCTTGTCATTGGATTAACTCATAAACTGTAGTAGATAGCTGATAACATGTTATTGCAATTGAGGTCAAGGGCAAAGTCCAAGGTCATAACCAAAACTTTATTTTGCATAAAAGTGTCAGTAAATGTACATATTAAGCTTAAATTGTTGATCATTTATGATAATACTATGACGCAACTTTCGTTAAAGACTTATCAATTGTTTTTGGAACAATTGACGTACTAGTTTCCTCAAAAATGGGTGGTCAAAATTCAATGAAACATGTACGTATTTCAATGTCATTTAAAATTATGACATAATTACACACCATAGAGGACATGCCTTACTTCATAATATATGAACAGAAATGAATTTTCTGATGCAATCACAAAGTGTGTACAGGTTATTCAAAAATACTAATATCACTGATAGACAGAATGACAATAACTTAAGACCAAATTCTTGAATTGAAGACTCATTGTTCTTTCAAAGAACATTAAGGAATTAGTTCTGGTTGGGCGATATCTGTGTTTGCTTGCAAACACATCATCACTCGTTATTATTATTATTATTACACTTTCTTTCTTCCAATGATTTTTTTCCGGCTTCGTTCACAGAGATGCCTGGACAGAATTCATTCATATTTGGTACAAAGTTGGATCACCTTATGAAGTTGTATCTCCACTAAAAACAATTTTCAAAATGGCTGCCATTTTCAAGATGGCTGCCAAGTTACGTCAATGTTTTGAATTTGTCAAATTTCCATGAAAATCATAAAATCTCCAAGATGCCTTCACAGAATTTTTTCATATTTTGCAAAAAGTTGAATCACCATAAGAACATGGGCATGCAAGTTTGGTGACTTATTGTTTTTACTCTGTTTCTTATTAAGTCACCCAAACGAAGTTTGGTGACTTGTTATGTTTACCCTGTTTCTTATTATTAAGTCACCAAAAGGAAGTTTGGTAACTTATTGTGTTTACTCTGTTTCTTATTAAGTCGCCCAAACAAAGTTTGGCGACTTATTGTTTTTGCACCGGTCCTTAATATTATTTTTCAGCCTCTTTCCATCATCTTGTCCAACCCAATTCTCAGAAACCCCTTGTCCAATCATAACCAAACTTCACAGGAGGGTAGACCACCACCCAAAGATGTGCAATCAGGTGTTGAAATTTTCAAAATGACCATTGTCATTGGTCACTTTGAACTTTGACCCCAAATCTTATTTTTGGATTAACTCGGAAACTGTAAAAGATAACCAATACAATGTAAGACAAAAATGTTAGTTAGATCATGACGGACATTTCTTGCATTTGGATCGAATTCTATGGTCAACCGTTCAGGAGTTATGCCCCTTGAAAGTTTTGTCACATCTTTTAAGTAGGTTTTTCTTGAAAACAGTTAGAGATAGAAACCTGAAACCTTTTCTATTCAACTTAGGTGATATGCGTTACATTTAAAAATGCCAAAAGCAAAGGTCATTGGTCACTTTGAACTTTGACCCTAGACCTTGTCATTGGATAAACTCATAAACTGTAGTAGATGGCTGATAAGATATAATTGCAAAAATATGTGTCTTCTTTACATGTACATTTGTTACATTGGGTCCAAAATTATTGGACCAACCGATTTGGGCCTATGGACCAAAAATCTATTTTTGATGTCTGATTTCGGGTTTTTCGCCTATAGCTCAAATACCATTGAAGATACAAAGAGACATTCAATACAAAAAAAAGTATAGGAAGATGTGACCTTCAAAAGGAGGTCAAGGTCAAAGTCCAAGGTCATAGCCAAAAACTTTATTTCGCATAAAAGTATCAGTAAATGTACATATTAAGCTTAAATTGTTGATCATTTATGATAATACTATGACGCAACTTTCGTGAAAGACTTATCAATTGTTTTTGGACCAATTGACGTACTAGTTTTCGAACAATTGACGTACTAGTTTTCCCAAAAATAGGTGGTCAAAATTCAATGAAACATGTATGTATTTCAATGTAATTTAAAATTACAATATAATTACACACCATAGAGGACATGCCTTACTTCATAATATATAAATAGAAATGAATTTTCTGATGCAATCAGAAAGTGTGTACAGGTTATTCAAAAATACTAATATCACTGATATCACTGATAGACAGAATGACGATAACTTAGGACCAAATTCTTAAATTTCATTATCACTCGTTATTATTATTATTATTCCTCAATGATTTTTCAAACATTGTCCAAATATTTTCTCAGAGATGGGTGGACCAAACTTTATGAAACTTGGTACCATTGTAGATACCAACCCCAAGATCTGCAGGAAGGTCTAAAAATTTCCAAAATGACCACGGTCATTGGTCACTTTGAACTTTGACCTCAAACCTTCTTATTGGAATAACTTTGAAACCGTAAAAGATAGATGATTAAATGAAATGACAAAAATGTTTGTTTGGTCATGACGGACATTCGTTGCATTTGGACCGAAACTCTCTGGTCAATGGTTCAAGAGTTATGCCCCTTTAAAAATTCGACCCCAGACCTTGTTTTTGTAATAAATCTTAAACCATAATAGATAGCTGATGAAATGTAATGGAGAAAATGTGCGCCTTGTTAAGACCTACATTAGTACGGTTGGTCCAAAATTATTGGACCAACCGTTTTTGGTCTATGGACCGAAAACAGATTTTGGTGTCCAATTTTGGTGTTTTTTGCGTATAGCTCAAATACTATTGAAGTTACAAAAAGACATTCAACATACAAAATGTTCAGGAAGATGCGACCTTCAAAATGAGGTCAAGGTCAAAGGTCGAGGTCACAGCCCAAAAACTTTATTTCACGTTAAAGTATTAATTAATACATATATTAAGCTTGGAATGTTGGTTTCATTGATGAATCAATGAGAACATTATGACGCAACTTCCTTTCTGACGCAATAAAGTAAATATTTTAACCTGCGAATAAAAGCAATACTAGCACTGATGGTTAAAACATAACGAGTTTTAGACACTAATTCTGATATGAGGAATAAAAAACAATTAACTCCGAAAACATTATTACAATCATTTGTGATATATTTACAACACAACATTCTTTCAAAGAGCAATTGAGTATAGAATCTGGTTTGGGTGACTTGTGTTTGCATGCAAACATATCATCACTCGTTATTGTTATTATTCCTCAATGATTTTTCAAACATTGCCCAAACATTTTCTCAGATATGGATGGACCAAACTTTATGAAAATTGGAACTATTGTACATACCGACCCCAAGATGTGCAGGAAAGTCTAAAAATTTCCAAAATGACCACGGTCATTGGTCACTTTGAACTTTGACCTTAAACATTCTTATTGGAATAACTCTGAAACCGTAAAAGATAGATGATTAAATGTAATGACAACATGTTTGTTAGGTCATGACGGACATTCGTTACATTTGGACCGAACCTCTATGGTCAACCCTTCTTGAGTTATGCCCCTTGAAAATTTCGTCATATCTTTAAACATGTTTTTTCCCGAAAACGGTAAGAGATAGAAACCTGGAACCTTTTCCATTCAACTTAGGGGATATGTGTTACATTTAAAAATGCCAAGGTCAAAGGTCATTGGCCACTTTGAACTTTGACCACCTTGTTTTTGTCATAACTCTTAAACGGTAATAGATAGCTGAAAACATGTAATTGCAAAAATGTGTGTCTTGTTAAGATCTACGTTTGTTACATGGGTCCAAAATTATCGGACCAACTGTTTTCGGTTTATGGGCCGAAAACCAATTTTGATGTCCGATTTTGAGGTTTTTTGCTTATAGCTCAAATACCGTTGAAGATACAAAAAGACATTCAACATACAAAATGATCTGGAGGACGGGACCTTCAAAATGAGGTCAAGGTCAAAGGTCAAGGTCACACCCCAAAACTTTATCTCATGTTAAAATATCAATAAATACGCACATTAACCTTTGAATATTGGTTTCAGTGATGAATCAATAATGAGAACATTATGACGCAACTTCCTTTCTGACGCAATAAAGAAAATATTTTAACCTGCGAATCAAAGCACTACTAGCACTGATAGACGAAAACATAATGAATTTTAAACACTAATTCTGATATGAGGAATAAAAAAGACAATAAACTCCGAAAACATTATTACAATCATTGGTGATAAATTTACAACACAACATTCTTTCAAAGAGCAATTGGGTATGGAATCTGGTTTGGGTGACTTGTGTTTGCATGCAAACATATCATCACTCGTTATTAAAACACCCAAACGAAGTTTGGTGACTTATTGTGTTTACTCTGTTTCTTATTAAGTCACCCAAACGAAGTTTGGTGATTTATTGTTTTTACTCTGTTTCTTATTATTATCATTATTCCTCAATGGATTTTTCAAACTTTGTCCAAACATTATCTCAGAGATGGGTATTCCAAACTTAATGAAACATGTCACCAATATGGACAACCACCCAAAGATGTGCAAGAAGGTCTTTGAATTTCCAAAATGACCATGGTCATTGGTCTCTTTGAACTTTGACCTCAAATCTTGTGATTGGAATATCTCGAAAACTGAAAATGATAGCTGATTAATTGTTACGGCGAAAATGTTTATTAGGTCATGACGGACCTTTCTTACATTTGGACCGATATTCTATGATGCACCGTTCAAGAGTTATGCCCCTTGAAAGTTTCATCACCTCTTTTAGCATGTTTTTTCTCGAAAACGGTAAGAGATAGAAACCTGAAACCTTTTCCATTCAATTTAGGTGATATGTGTTACATTTAAAAATGCCAAGGTCAAAGTTCATTGGTCACTTTGAACTTTGACCCTAGACCTTATTATTGGATTAACTCATTAACCATAATAGATCGCTGATAAAAAGTAAGGGCAAAAATGTGTATCTTTTTAAGTTCTCCATTTGGTGATTTGGCCCAAACGCATTGGACCAACCGTTTTGGGCCTTTGGGCCAAAAACAGATTTTAAATGTCTGATTTCGGGGTTCCAGCTTATAGCTCAAATACCATTGAAGATACAAAAAAAAAACATTCAGGAAGACTTGACCTTCAAAATGAGGACAAGGTCAAAGGTCAAGGTCACAGCCAAAAAAACTTAATTTGACGTTAAAGTATCAATTAATGTATATATTATGTATATATGTAGCTTATAATCTTGGTTTATCGATGAATTAACAATAAGAACATAATGATGCAACTTCCGGGAAAGACATATCAATTATTCTTAGAAGAATTTACGAACTAGCATTTTCAAAGATGTGTGATCCCAACTTATTGAAACTTGTATGTATGTCAGTGTAAATCAAAATTTTGAAATAATTACACACCATATAGAAAATCTTCTACTTCATGATATTATAAATAGAAATGATTTTTCTGATGCAACCCCACTGCTGATGAAGTATATACATGTGAATCAAAGTTACTTATAGCACTGTTAGACAGACACAAAATGAGTTGAGACCACAATTATTACATTTAGGAATCTTTGTTCCTTCAAAGTACAATAAAGAATGAATTCTGGTTTGGGAGACTTCTGTGTTTGCATCCAAACACATTATCACTCGTTATTATTATTATTCCTCAATGGATTTTCAAACTTTGTCCAAACATTATCTCAGAGATGGGCATTCCAAACTTAATGAAACATGGCACCAATGTGGACAGCCACCCCAAGATGTGCAAGAAGGTCTTTGAATTTCCAAAATGACCACGGTCATTGGTCACTTTGAACTTTGACCTCAAATCTTGTTATTTGAATATTTCGAAAAGTGTATATGATAGCTGATTAATTGTTATGACAAAATGTTTATTAGGTCATGACGGACCTTTGTTACATTTGGACCAAAATTCTATGATGAACCATTCAAGAGTTATGCCCCTTGAAAGTTTCTTCACCTCTTTTAGCATGTTTTTTCTCGAAAACTGTAAGAGATAGAAACCTGAAACCTTTTCCATTCAATTTAGGTGATATGTGTTACATTTAAAAATGCCAAGGTCAAAGGTCATTGGTCACTTTAAACTTTTACCCTAGACCTTGTTTTTGTAACAACTCATAAACCGTAATTGATAGCTGATAACATGTAATGGCAAAAATGTGTGTCTTGTTTAGATCTAGATTTGTTACATGGGTCCAAAATTATCGGACCAACCGTTTTCGGTTTATTGGCCGAAAACCGATTTTGATGTCCGAATTTTGTGTTTTTTGCTTATAGCTCAAATACCTTTGAAGATACTAAAAGACATTCAACGTACAAAATGATCAGGAAGTCTGGACCTTCAAAATGAGGTCAAGGTGAAAGGTCAAGGTCACATCCCCAAAGCCTAATTTCACATTAAAGTATCAATAAATGTACATATTAAGCTAATGTTGGTTTAACCAATGCATCAATAATGAAACCATTATGACGCAACTTCCTTTCTGATGCAATACAGTACATATACTTATGAAGTGTTAACTTGTGAATCAAGTACTACTAACACGTACTACTAACACTGATAGACGAAAAGATAATGAGTTCATGACACTAGTTCTTACATAAGGAATAGAAACAAATATTTCAGAACACATTATTACAATCATTGGTGATAAATAAACAACACAGCATTTTTTCAAAAAGCAATTGGGTATGGAGTTTGGTTTGGGTGACTTGTGTTTGCATGCAAACATATTATCACTCGTTATTATTATTATTATTCCTCAATGATTTTTCGAACATTGTCGAAACATTTTCTCACAGATGGGTGGACCAAACTTTATGAAACTTTGGACCATTGTAGATACCAACGCCAAGATGTGTACAAAGGTCTTGGACTTTCCAAAATGACCATTATAATTGGTCACTTTGAACTTTGACCTCAAACCTTCTGATTGGTATAACTCATAAGCCATAAAAGATAGCTGATTAAATATAAAGACAAAAATGTTTGTTTGGTCATGACGGACATTTGGTACATTTGGACCGAAAGTCTACGATGAACCGTTGATGAGTTATGCCCCTTGAAAATTTCATCATATCTTTAAACATGTTTTTTTCTCGAAAACGGAAAGAGATAGAAACCTAAAAACTTTGCATTCAACTTAGGTGATATGTGTTACATTTAAAAATGCAAATGTCAAAGGTCATTTTGAACTTTGACCCTAGACCTTGTCATTGGATTAACTCATAAACCGTAATAGATAGCTGATAACATATAATTGCAAAAATGTGTGTCTTGTTCAGATCTACATTTGTTACATTGGTCCAAAATTATT
>MJUU01021042.1:102695-116182 GCA_002080025.1 Modiolus philippinarum | reverse complement strand
CATATATTATTGCCAGAATGGAAGATGCATTGTTTGAAAACGACTTCTTTTGGCAAATACTGTTCTCTCAGAACTTCAGAAAATCACGCAAGTACTAAAGGATGAAGGAAAAATTTCTTACCAAGAAAGTGATAACATTGGAAGATAAATTTCCCATTGAAAAAAAACGAAATTATGTTTCCGTATTTATTTAAAAGAATTATATAAGAAATTTTAGAATGGCTTTAGTTTAAAAAAGGATGCATTTTTTCAGTTTAACATACATAATATTTTTAACACTAGCGACAGGGAATAGGGAATAAGTAAATAGCGAATAGGGAATAGGGAATAGGGAATAAGTAAATAGCGAATAGGGAATAGGGAATAGGGAATAAGTAAATAGCGAATAGGGAATAAGTAAATGGTGAATAGGGAATAGAGAATAAGTCACCAACTTGACGACCGTGAAGACCACGCGATCTTCAAAATGAGGTCAAGTTCAAAGGTCAAAGTCACAGCAAACAATTTTTTTCTCACACTTTTTAAAAAGAATCAAGAAATGTATGTCTTAAGCTTAAAATGTTAAAATGTATATTAAGCGGCAAACGAATACCGAAGCAAGAACGAGGAAAGGGGAAATTCTAAAATCATAAATCCAAAATCAGCAACACGAATTGAGACAGTATGACAAAGACAAAACAAATACACAAAAAAGAACAAGAACGTCACAAAACTAAAGCACTAGCAGTGTGAACCCCTATAAAAACTGAGGTATCATCAGGTGCTCCGGTAGGGGTAAGCATGATCTGCTTTACGCGTGGCACCCGTCACCCTGCCAGTGAAAAGTCCTGTGTTGTCACAGTCGGTGTTAGTCAGTCCGGTAACAATCTCTGGATATACCCAAAGATATCTGTTCTCATTTGTGAAACAGAAACATTGTAATGGTCTGTCAAATCGTGGTGACGACCGTACAACTTCTGTAACGACAATTGCAACAGTGAATGAACATACCCTTGATGTATAAGTTTTTGAGACAGTAATTTCGCTCTGTTGACAAAATCGCTGCACAAACTACAGGCACGGCAATAGCGAATGAGTTGTGAAATGTACACGCCATACGCCGGAGAAGTGGGAATATTACTGCTCAAAAACGGGAAGTACACAATTGGAAAGTCGAAATCATCACTGAGAGCATTATGACGCAACTCTCGGGAAAGACCTATCAATCGTTCTTCAAACAATTGAAGTACTAGTTTGTTTATTAATTTCGTTATGTTTTCTCTGCTTAAAATAAACATAATGACTGAATTATAACTGCATAATGCATTAGATAATACATTTTTTATGAAAAATGTATTTGTAATTTTCGGCTATTGTAAGTGTTTCCTATTATCTTTGCTATGTCAATTTGTAAATATGATATTATTGTCATCTTGAAATTGTACTATTGTATGGAGAGGATTATGTATGTTTTAATAACGTGTATCCAATCCAGTTGTTCCTTTTGACACGAAAATAAGTTTAAACTTAAAGTTATGGGTAAAAACTGCTTTTCGAAACCCGTAATGGACAATAACTCTACAGGGACTCATCGTATCGTTCCTGTCAAATGTAACAAATGTAGCCCTTTTCATTTTGAACATTTTGCCAAGATACTTGATCAGCTATCTCTTACGGTTTTCGAGTTTATCTCTTAACAAGGTCACAGGTCACAAACAAATGTCACCGATGATCTCTTACTCACATAATTAATTTAAATGTATATATTAACTATATTATCAGTAAGCGTTTAAAAGTTATTCGCAAAAAACTGACTTAACAAAACACGCCAATGGCTGTAACTCAATAACGGTTCGTCGTAAAGTCTTTGTTCAAATGTATTAAATGAAGCTCTCATTGAGAGGAGTATGTTTACAATGTACTGTTTTCATGATTATTTAATCGTTTCCAAAATATCGTGAAAACAAACTTTTGAATGGCTGACGAAATATTTTTGGACCATGGCAGCTACTTGCAAACCAAATTTCATCGAAATCCGATAAAGTTGAAAACTCTACACATTTCCAGGATCAAAAATGCTTAAACGTGGTCGGGACCTCCCCAAAAAGTTTGGGTAGGACAAATCGTCCTAACATTTTCCTCATTTCAGAATTTTGATATCGGTATCGGTTTTAATAAGATAAACCGTATTCGGGGAGATAAATCCGTTACTAAAAATAGAATCGGTAACCTGAGTCGACAGAGGCCAATGCCATTCTGTCATATATAAGTTGATTTCTCCAAGTTTGTTTATAATTGGACCAGACAATTCGACACAATGGATGGCAGAATAACCAGAAAGAATACAATAAGGTCTTTCCACTGTAGTGGGAAACCCCTTATCTTTCCAATGTAGTAGGAAAAAAAAAAATGGAAAACAGCCTTCCCACCTTCGTGATATTAATTTGCAATAAACAGATACATTCATACATATTTGGCATCGGATTACAATTACTATGCCCTAGTGTTAGGCAATGATATAATTTTATATTAAAATTAAGAAAGACATTAAATATTATCAATGAAAGTAAATTGACGATTCATTGAGAACTCTACAGCTGTACATTTTGTTACTATTTACAGGCGGTCAAAATGACAAGTGTAAAGACTCAGCTACCCTATGAGTACTATTCATTGCCGTTTTGTCAACCAATCGGAGGAAAAGTATTCTCTTCAGAAAATTTTGGTAAGCTATTCTCTGTCTTATTTTTCATTTTATGAGGAGGTATTACGTAAAGCATTCAAACCAATCATTTAAATAAAAGGTATATTTTTTTAAACATAAACTAGAATAAAATTTCGATTTACTTGGTAATGAGTATTTCTTTTATTACAACTTTTGGATTATGGCTTTCCATATTATTTGATTTTAATGCTGCTGATGAGAGGTTACTCCTTGAAACACGTGTACAACATAACAAAATTTACTGTTTTTTATGCAACTTCGGTATTTTTTGTAGTATAGTACATTGTTATTTGCACATACCATTAAATATTATACCTGGACTTGTCCCTTACTACGATTTTACTTTGGACATATCATTTCTTACATGATGCATATATAGCAGAAGACGGTTACCATGTCAACGCACCCGGTCTTATTACTTTAGGTAGTTTCCACCGTTGATTTCGGATTCCTCTTTCTTTTTCCATATTCCTACCTACATGTACCTATGTTTACCTATATCTTTTCCAAACGCAGGAGCTGAGATTGCTCCTCTAAATTTGGCTCAATTTCTTCCATGTCTATTTTTTGTCTACTTCCGGTTCTATCACCTGTATTAGTATAGTTTGATTTCCAATGGTGATCATCCCAGTATTTGTCAAGCATATTCTCAAAATTTTTACATTTTTAGCTTACACTACAGCTTCTGGTAAATTATTCCAGTCATCTACCACTCTGTTCGCAAAGAAAAATTTTCTAATGTCCAATTTTGATCTCTGTTTGCTTAATTTCAATGAATGCCCTCTAGTATTTTGATAAACATTGTGGTTAAGTGGCAACATATTTTGTGTGACTCTTTTATCATAAACCCCTGTGACTATTTTATACGTTTCTATCATATCGGCCCTTAATCTTCTAAACCTCAATGTTGGTAGTTTGAGTTTTTTAGTCTTTCCTCATATGATTGGTTTTTCATTTCTTGTAACATTTTTGCTCTCCTATGCACATTTTCTATGGCCTCAATATCTTTCATTTTATATGGGTTCAATACGCTGCTGACATACTCCAGATGGTGTCTGACAAGTGCTTTATATAATAAACAGAATGATTTCATATCCAGATAAATGATCTTCTTATTAGATCCATCATTTAGTTTGCCTTGTTTATTTGGTTTCGTATGTGTTTTTCAAAATGTAGGTGACTATCTATGGTAACCCCTATATCTTTTTCGTTCTTAACCTTGTCTAGCTGTACTGATCCACCAGTGTAAGAACCTAGTAAGTGTGCACTGTATAGGCAACATTTCTATCTCTTTGTTTTCTTCCACTTATAGTTATTACCTTGCATTTATCTGGATGGAATCTGAGCACCCATTTTTTACTCTATTTAAAAATTTTATTGATGTCTTCCTGTAAAGTTGTTTCATCATTTTGGTCACTTATCTCTTTATACAGTTTAGTATCGTCTGCAAACATATAAACTTCTGAGTTGAATTCTAATGGCAGATCATTGATAAATACCACAAACAGCACTATCATAACATGTAAAATATTTTGCCCATGAACACCCACTATTCATGTTATACTTTTAGAGAATGTACCTTAAAGGAATTCTGGACAAATTTCAATGAACAGACATTAATCCTTCACTCATTATTAAGACTTGCAAATTTCAATACAATGCATATAAAAAACCTAGAAAATGGACATTTCCCACCGAAATTTAATTGCTTGTATCTCAAAATCAAGCCCATGAACCTATTATATTTTCTTATACATTGTCAACCTTTCATTAAGTCCTACTATTTCAGAACGCTTTTACGAATGTCTTATTACTTTCATTAAAAGGTGGCAACTACATGTGGACTTGTGCATTTAATTTGTCATTGAAGAAGACGCTTACCATATCGACACACCCGGTCTTATTCTTTAAGGTGTTCACGTGGACTTGTCCATTTAATTTACCATAGCAGAAGACGCCTACCATATCGACACATCCGGTCTTATTCTTTAAGGTGTTCACGTGGACTTGTCCATTTAATTTATCATAGCAGAAGACGCCTACCATATCGACACACCCGGTCTTATTCCTTTAGGTGTTCACGTGGACTTGTCCATTTAACTTATCATAGCAGAAGAAGCTTACCATATCGACACACCCGGTCTTATTCCTTAAGGTGTTCATGTGGACTTGTGCATTTCATATCGAAACACCCGGTCTTATACCTTAAGGTGTTCATGTGGACTTTTCCATTTGATTTATCATAGCAGAAGACGCTTACCATATCGACACATCCGGTATGATTCCTTAAGGGGTTCATGTGGACTTATGCATTTAATTAATCATAGCAGAAGACGCTAACAATGTCGACAAACCCTGTCTTATTCCTTAAGGTGTTCATGTGGACTTGTGCATTTAATGTCTCATAGCAGAAGACGCTTACCATATCGACACACCCGGTCTTATTCCTTAAAGTGTTCATGTGTATTTGTCCATTTAATTTGTCATAGCAGAAGACGCCAACCATATCGACACCCGGTCTTATTCCTGAAGGTGTTCATGTTGACTTGTCCATTTCATCTCGACACACCCGGTCTTATTCCTTAAGGTGTTCATGTGGACTTTTCCATTTGATTTATCATAGCAAAAGGCGCTTACCATATCGACACACCAGGTCTTATTCCTTAAGGTGCTCATGGGGACTTGTGCATTTATCATAGCAGAAGACGCTTACAATATCGACACACCCGGTCTTATTCCTTAAGGTGTTCATGTGGACTTGTGCATGTAATTTATCATAGCAGAAGACGCCTACCATGTCGACACACCCGGTCTTATTCCTTAAGGTGTTCATGTGGACTTGTGCATTTAATTTACATGTATCATAGCAGAAGACGCCTACCATGTCGACACAACCGGTCTTATTCCTTTAGGTGTTCATGTGGACTTGTGCATTTAATTTATCATAGCAGAAGACGCTTACAATGTTGACACACCCGGTCTTATTCCTTACGATGTTCATGTGGATTTAATTTATCATAGCAGAAGACGTTTACAATGTCGTCACAACCGGTCTTATTCCTTAAGGTGTTTATATGGACTTGAACATTTAATTCATCATAGCAGAAGACGCTTGCCATATCGACACACCCGGTCTAATTCCTTAAGGTGTTCATGTGGAATTATGCATTTAATTTATCAAAGCTGTATTTGTTACTCTTTATTACGAGACACGAATTTCGTTTACTATGCTTCTTTGTACTTTGAGAAGAGTTTTCTTAACACAAGGCTTATAGATGAAGAACAACAATAAAATCTTTGTTCCATTGCTTGTTTTCAACATGTATTTGTAGAGGTTTTTTGTCATGTGCGTTTACTCCATATCCCTTCATTGATTATTAATAATAAATCAATACTATTTTGTTCACGTTTCACAACATACATTTTCAAGATTACCGCTATTGGATATCTGTTTCCCAGATGACAACAGATCTTTCCCTTTAAAGCTTAATTTTGTTTCCTCTCACGGATTCGAGTTTACTACCGGATTTGACATATTCAACACGGCGGGTGTCTTATAAGAAGCAGGAGATGCTTACTCTACCGGTGCACCTGATCTCACCCATGGTTTTTATTGGGTCCGTGTTGTTCATCTTTGTGTGTGTGTGTCTTCATTTTTCTTTTCTAAGCCGTACTCATGTTGTATCTCTGTTTATTTGTTGTTTCCGATGTTGTCATTGTCCTTGGATTATTCGTTTTGGATTGACGGCTCGGTTCTCACTTACTTTACACATTTTGAATCAGTCCTGCAAACAGTAAATAAAGTTTTTCTGCATGAAATTTCAAACATTCAGCTAAAATGTAGAAAGGTGCATCGACGAACACCGATTCTCTCTTGGAAACTTACAATATGTAAATTAGACAATTTTCCTTTAAACTAAGGAGCATCTCACACATGCGATTCCCAGCCCATAGCTAAATTTAGCTTTCCATTTAAACGCCTTTGAGTATATGTTCTCCATCAGCTTTTGCACACCTTCCGATCTCTGGTTTTCTAATATTTTGATTTTATCTGCATTGATGATACATATGTATCATATTTCAAAAAATAAATTTACAGTAACCTCGGCATTTTGTTATTCATAATTTAAAAGCATCAAATGTTATCAAAAACTATGTAATTAATCCCAAAAAGTAGAAGTTACTGTATATTTAATTTCTGAATATGCTCATTTCGACAACTTATGTATCCTCAGTGCATATCAAATCAAAACATTTGGAAATCCATTGACCGAAATATGTGTGGAAGCTGATAGAGAACAAATGACAAATAGGATCTAAACAGGAAAGCCAAAATCAGCCAAGGACAGAGCTATGCCAGAGGGAGATACTCCTTAGTTTTTAACAAAAATTTCTAAAATTTGGATATTGCGAGTTTTCAAATAAAATCGGTTTTTGGGCCAGCATCAAAGTACTGGCTACTGGGTTGGTGAATACCCTCGGGAACTAACAGTCTACCAGCAGTTGCATCAGCCCAGTGGTAATAAATAACAAAATACCGAAGTTACTGTAAATCTAATTTCTACATATGCGCATTTTATGTCTCCTTAGTGCAGATATCCGAGATTTTTAGAATCAATTTTCTATTATTGACTATTTAATTTTCAAAGAAGTATTTAGAAGAGACTCAATTGCAGAGGACACATGATTGTTAATACTCCTTATGTTGTATCTGTTTTTTGTTATTTATTGTTTATTTACAGGAGAAATATTGAGTGGAGACAGGATTGTAAATACTCCTTATGTTGTAAGTATAACTTTTGTGAGTGTGAATGATATTCTTAGTGTTTCTATAAACCTATTTCTTCTTCAAAATGAAATTATCAAAAGTAATGAGGAAAGGGCAAGTTGAATTTTTGTTTTTAGCATTGAGAAGTTGTCCTCTTTGGAGAATGGTATCTTAAAGAAGTACTTGAACCTTAATTTTTTATCATTACTTTTTATTAATCATTTGACGAACAACAATTAGTAATTGTGAACAAATGAAATCTGTATTAGATACCTAACAGTATAAACAAAAGCAAAATATGATATTTCATGTAAGCTATAATCTGGAGCAAAATACCACTTGACACTGAATTTTATGTTAAGGTTCAAATGGCAATACCTAAAACCTGTACCAAAGTATGTGATCAGAAAACACTATCAGCGAAGGAATCTAAGGAAATGGCAGAACGGATCAGACATTCATACTTTGTACATTTGTAAGTAGAGAAGACTTTGTATTCAGAATTTATTATGGAAATAAGGTGAAGTTTTAGATAAACTATATTCTATTTAAAGACCAGTCTAATCCATTGACAATTGACAGTTATGATTTTTTCACACTTTTAGCTTCCCTTCCACATAATTTGATTAAATTCGAATTGGAGCAACATTCATACTTTGTACATTTGTAAGTAGAGAAGACTTTGTATTCAGAATTTATTATGGAAATAAGGTGAAGTTTTAGATAAACTATATTCTATTCAAAGACCAGTCTCATCCATTGACTATTGACAGTTATGATTTTTTCACACTTTCAACTACCCTTCCACATAATTTGATTGAATCCGAATTGGAACAACTTATTAAATGGTCTTTTTAATTTTCCGGTCTGCAGTTCCTTTGTTCTAACAAAAAAAAAAAAAAAAAAAAAAAAAAAAAAAACAAAACAAAAAAAACAAAAAAAACCAAAAAAAACCACATAAATTCTTCTCTAATATTTCCTACAATTATCATTGTTCCTGGACATGTGATGATATGATTAATGCACTCAATCTTTCGCCTTGTTCGCTTTTGTTTGTTTTGGCAACCCTATTTATCAACATGTCATAGGTATTCCTATGGGTACAAATTGTGCACCTCTCATTGCATATCTTGTTTTGTTCTGTTACGAACGGGACTTCATGAAAAAACTTACAAACGGAACCATACAAAACAGTGATAAAATTATTTCTATTTTCAATGATAAAAGCAGTTATATTGACGATATCCTTACTATTGACAATCTCCAGTTTTTAGATTATGTAGATATCATTTACCCACAAGATCTGAATTGTAATAAAACTAACAATGACTCAAAATACTGCCCTTACTTTAAACATATTTATTCAATAATAATAATAATACATGTAACATATTACAAAATATATAATCAAAAACAAAGGGATTCAGAAACTAGACGCAGCTAATATTAATCTGTTTCCCTTGAATTATAACAACAGAATGTGAGACAAGTCTAAGTTAAGGGTTAATATAATATATAATAATATTACGGTACTAAGGATCGTCCCGCCATTGTCGTCTACCCAATTACCAAATTTAAAAAGAAGATCATTTATTAGCCAAATCTCCCGCTCTCAATAATGTAGGACTGAACAGTGTGAAATATATTTTTATTTTCATCATAGGTCAATAGTTCACTGCCAAAGAGTAGAGTTTTCAAATTTATAGTATTACCTAGAGTTTCTATTGTACATTCTCTGACATGTTCATAATTTTTGCACTCGAAAAGATAATGTTTTGTGTTTTCTACTTGCCCGCATGTACAAAGTCTAGAATGAGTCAAAATATTTTAGAAAAGATGATCGTTGAGACTGCTACAGTTCAATCGGAGTCTGGCATGAAGAACTTGGCCTTTCTTTGTACCACAATTAAAATGTTTTGGTATTTTTCTAACGGACGAGTCTAGATACGTTTTGAATGATGATTTAGACGAATTAAATTTTACATGATCTGAGTTCCATTCAGCGACAACTGATGGAAGGAAGGAATTCTTATAGTAGGTGGTTCTACAGTGAACAGTTTGAGTATTGTTAGATCGTCTAGTATTATAGCTATGGATTTGGGATAGTCGCTGAGGAACGATATTACTAAGATATTCAGGTGTATGATGATGGAACATACCATGGAATTTGATAAGTTTATGTTTCCTTCTTCGCTCTGTCAGAGGGTCCCATCCGGTGTCTTCATAAAGTTTGATTTTTGAGCATAGTTTCGTAGCGCCAGTAACTACCCTAGCAGCTTCAAGTTGAATAGATTCGACCTTGTCTTTAAGATAGTTTGGTATATTATCCCATATACAATCACAATAATCTAAGATTGGACGAATGAAACTGAAGTAAATAGTTTGTAACTGGAGTCTGTTCAGTTTAAATTTAAGACTACGCATTAAGTTTAAACGAGGAGTAACTTTTTCTAGAATATATTCTACATGGCTTGTCCAATTGCCGTCTTCTTGAAAAATAAGACCTAAATGTTTGTGGTTTTCCACTTCCTTAATTAACTCGCCATTCATATAAATAGGGGGGTGGTGGGGCTTTAGAAACTTTTGAGATATTGTTAGTGCTTCAGTGTTTTGTGCATTAAATCTAACAAGTCACGGTTCTGACCACTGATGAATTTTATCAATATCACAGTTTAAAAGTTCTGCAGAATTATATTCATCCTCAACAACTATGTACAAGGAAGTGTCGTCTGCAAATAATTTAATATTACAGGAAATATCTTTAACAATATCGTTTATAAAAATTAGGAATAGGATAGGTCCAAGAATGGATACTTGTGGAACTCCGGCTTTGATTTCAAAAGTTTGCGACGTGTGACCTTCAATGATTACTCTTTGCCTTCGATCAGACAAGTAGCTTTTAAACCAACGTAAAAGGTCACCCCGAATACCTATTTTTTCTAGCTTAAATAGAAGTCCTTCATGCCAGACCCTATTGAATGCCTTACTTATATCGCAGAAAATCACACGTACTCCTTTACCCGAATCCAATGCTCGTCCAATGTCATCAGTAATACAGATTAGTTGGTTTATAGTTGAGTCGTTGGGCATAAATCCAGACTGCTGTTTTGTTATGATTGAGAATGTTTGAATGAAATTAAAGAAGTGTTTAAAAACGCACTTTTCCATAATCTTGCCAATGATTGAGGGCAAGGAGATAGGCCTATAATTTGAAACAAGCTCACGAGACCCATGTTTGAAAACTGGAGTTACGTTTGCAATTTTCCAATCGGTGGGGTAAATACACATACGCAAGCACTTATTAAACAACAGAGCAAGGGGGTAGCATAGTTCATGGGCAGCGTTTTTTAGTAGTCTTGGGCTAATTTCATCGGGACCATTTGATTTGGAAACATCAAGTAACAAGAGATGATCAAGAACTTCCTCACTTGTAATGTGAATATACTCTAAAATTGGGACATTATCAATATTTCCAACATACTCAAAAATACTGCCCTTGTCTTGATCTAACTATCATTATTGACTCTGGTAAAATAAAAACTAAAATATAATGATAAAAGGGATTATTACTATTACTAATTTCTCTTTTCTTGATGGAGACTTTCCTCTAGCTCCATCCAACGGGTTGTATATCTCTCAACTAGTAAGATTCGCACGCGTTTGTTCTACTCTTGAAGATTTTAATTAACGTGACCTTACTATCATAGCCAACCTTTTATAACAGGGTTATTATTCGGATTTCGTTTGGTTTTATGCATTTTAACATTTATTGAAATTATGGATTTCCTTTGTTTGGGTTCTAGTGCTGCTGATGAGGAATAAATTTCCGAAATGGCCATACAGTCCATTAAAATTATTTCAGTTTGAGTTAACATATGTGTTATGGTCTCATGTTGATTTACTCGATATCCTTTCGTAAAATATTACAGATTTCATTAGTTGTTGAATACATTAAAGAAGTTTTATAATAGATATGAACATTGGATAACTAAATATGGCATTATTCGTAAACAGCATATTGCAATGGGCATTTCTAATACTCGTTTTTACGGAAAGGTTGTTAAAAATGCCAGAAACTGATTAAAGATCTAGAAAAGCTGGGACGTAACTTACATTCTTTACGTAATATTATATATCGACAAGATACCCTGCTTGCGTCCGTTAAATTAGCTTTGAGATCTAGTAACTTAAAATTTTACACAAATACTGACCTCTCATTGATACTGTCTACTGAAATATATGACGATTCTTGACCAAACCTTTGGGAAGTTTTGAGTTTGATTTTTCTTCCGCAGTGCTACAGTGTTTTACCAGCAGGCTGTTCTCCTTGAACTAGCCGACAGTTTTGTGGCGAGCACCCTTGACCCATCTTTTCAAATTACGTATTATGATTTTCTCTCCATAACCATGGAGTTAGTAGTCTACCTGTTTTGGGTTATTTGTATTTTAGTATTATACTATAGGGAAACGGGACAGATAAAAGGGAGATTTGGGTACCCATAAACCGGTTTAACCCCAACGCTTGCTCTGTATATCCCGAGTTCCTATCGTTGTTTACGTTTGTCTTTTGCATATGCAGAAAGAAAATTCACAGTTACTTCGGTATTTAGTTATTTGTCTCATTTGTGTGTTTATTCCTGTGTAGTTCCATGGCAGATTGTGGCATGTGATTGTAGTTTTCAGCCATTGTTGATGTTTCATGTTATCCGCTGTTTTAACGTATGAAGCAGATACAACAGAATACCACACATGTTTCATTATTAATTTAATTGTTGTTTTTTAAAAAAAAACTTAATACCGAAGTTACTGTCAATTTAGCTTATGCATATGCGCATTGCGACGACAACTTAAATTACAAAAGAAAAAAAAAATCTTTAAAGTCTTTAGACTAAATACAAAGTTATAACTGACAAATATATGTATGAGAAATTTAAACTTCGTTTTTACTGTTGCATACAATCTTAAATATGCGTACTACAAAGCTGAACTTAGAGCCTCATTTTCAATAACAAATGTACAACAAGGTAGGTTCACCAAAAATTAGTTGTGGAGGCATACCCTTGAAATTATTTTGAGTTCAAANTTAAAACTGATAGAGAACAAATAACCAAAGTTATCTAAATTTAAGGCCAAAATCAGCTAAGGACAGAGCTTTGCATGAGGGAGATACTCCTTAGTTTTCAATAAAATTTACAAAATTTTAGATATTGGAAGGTTTCAAAAATAATCGGCTTTCAAAATGCTTTGCTGTATTAGTGTAGTTTATTTTTTTTATCAATTAGAGTATCTGGATAAAATGAAAGTTATTCTAATTGACATTCTTCGGTGGTTGAGTGATTCAAACTTTGAATACCATCTCCCTTTGCAAGAAAGCTAGATTACGCATAATGCCAGTTTAATATATCGCTACTCACTTGATAATGAGGGTATTATGCCAGTTAATTTAACACCCATCCCACTTGATAATGAGGGGCATGTGATGTAATGCCAGTTTTATTAACAGTATCAAGACAATTCGGTATCTGGACATTTCGATACTCAGCTTATGAGCTCAAACTGGTGCTAGAGGCTGTCCTGAACTTACTATGAGGTATGAGCAAAGCTTATTGTTGAAGGCCTCATGGTGACTTCAAGATGAAAAACAACAATGAAAACGTTGTTCCTTTGCCTTTTTTACCATGTATTTGTAGAGACTTTGTTTCATGTGCATTTACTTCATACCCTTTCACCATTTACGACTGGAGTTTGTCTCTCCTGTAGTTTGGAGTCCGTAAAAAAATTCCCCGCGCGAGAGATCAATGCTCTCAATATATTTCAGTTATGGTGTACTTGTTCATGAGAGAATTTCTCATATGGATATACTATCATACTTTGAAATTTTGGTATTTTTTTAAATTTCGAAATGTAATTCTGACCACCGTTTAAAGTGCCTACATCTAAATATATTATAATGCCAATTTTTTTTTAAATCGACCTGATGAGTTTGTCTATATGTTGTCTATCTGTTTTGCTTTC
>MJUU01021042.1:64438-98232 GCA_002080025.1 Modiolus philippinarum | reverse complement strand
GGCTGAAAATTTTGTCACATTATTTGTAACAACTTTTATATATTTTATCGATATCGTGGCACAATCTTCTATATATATATTTCTTCTTCATTTCTTATAACCAATTATTATAATCAGTGTGAATGGTATTATAAATGTTAATGATGTCTGAGAGATGAATGTATGTTGTAATTGATTATATGCTCTTTAAGGGCCCTTTGATTAGGTTAATAAAGTATTCTTATTCTTAATTCTTCTTATAGATGATATTTTGTCACTAAACAACCCTCGCGTTGGTGATTTTCTTCTTCTGATCTATCCAAGAGCTCGAAATTAAGGATACCACAGACACTTCCACATCAGCCTCGTTCCTTGACCGTCATCTTGAAATTAACAACAGAGGTAGACTTCAAACTAAGCTGTACGGCAAACGCGATGACTTCACCTTTCCAATACTAAACTTCCCTTTTTTTGTAGCAACATCCCAACAGCGCCTGCATATGGAGTTTACATCTCCCAGCTCACTCGCTATTCAAGAGCCTGTGTTCGATGCAGTGGCTTCCTTGATAGAGCCCGGTTGCTCACAAATAGGCTACTTCAACAAGGGTATGTTACCCAAAACTTGAAGTCATTCCTCCAGAAGTTTTACGGTCGACATCACCATCTTGTGGACCTCTATGGGACATCTGTTTTCCAGATGACAACAAATCTTTCCCTTTAAAGCTTTTACCGGATTTGACATGTTCAACACGGCGGGTGTCTTATAAGAAGCAGGAGATGCTAGCTCTACAGGTGCACCTGATCTCACCCATGGTTTTTTATTGGGTCAGTGTTGTTCATCTTTTTGTGTGTGTTTTTTTCATTTTTCTTTTCTGTGCCGTACTCGTGTTGTGTCTCTGTTTCTTTTTTGTTTCCGATGTTGCTATTGTCCTTGGATTATTCGTTTTGGATTGACGGTTCGGTTCTCACTTACTTGTAATCGTCCACTAACTTAAGACACTAGTACTTTTGTCGGACGACGGATGACAGTGATTGTAAGAGATCTTTGCCATTTTAATGAACGTTTGTTGACAATCCCGCATCCATGACCAGAAAAGACATGGGTGTGGCGTTGTTTGACAATTAGCAAAGAATTTCGCTCAAACCTGTGTTAGGGGCTGTCTTGTGAACTTACTATGAGGTATGAACAAAGCTCATTGTTGAAGGCCTCGTGGTGACTTCAAGATGAAGAACAACAATAAAACTTTGTTCCTTTGCTTGTTTTTACCATGTATTTGTTGAGACTTTGTCTCATATGCATTTGCTCCCTATCCTTTCACAATATAAAACATTTAGAAAAATATATTTCCTTTATGATTTGTTTTTGTAAGATATTTTACAGACACTTCCACATCGGCACAAATTAATCGTGACAATTTCAAAATATACAAAGAAGGGAAACATGGCAGATAAGATTGATTAAATTAAAATGTAGTTAATTCATAACACAACAGATGCAGCCAATGGCATGTCTTAATAGGTATGTATATGGAAATATGATCAGTCGCCCCGAGTAACTTATTATGTTACATGTTTCATAGGGACAAAAAACTACAAAATACTCGAAATTTGATGATACGAATATTATTCTTGATTGGTCAACGTATTTGCACTTCTTTTACCTTGTTTTTCATGCATTATGCATCAAGTTACAATCACCCTTTTTGTGTAGTACATTGTAGATAATCATGAACGACTTTCCTTGTCATTAGGATTGTGGATAATATCCCTAGTGCTACAAAGTATGAGATGATGGAAACAGGAGAGGTACAATATGAACTTGGATACAGATTGGGATTTGTGCAGGATAATACTGTGAGTCTATCCACAATAATCTTTATTAAGAGTTATTTATGAGAATTAATGATAGTCATTCAAACTAGACTGATGAGAATATAATTTAGCATATTGTCAAGTCAGGTGGCCAAGGCCTTATCATCACAATGCAGGTTGTTTTAAAGCTGTCTCATGTCAAACTTCTAGGATACAATTTGTAAATGTCCACACTCATACATTAGGCTTCTCATTTTCACAACTATCTTCACATTCTTGGTGCAAATGTCTGCTTCTAAACATCTCTGGATCCACTTACATATATGGCAGAGTTCTTCCACTGACCATAGCGTCTGAAGGATTTACACATTTGATTTTGTGATGGTATTTTGCTTTCATTTCTAATCCCGAAGATTGTTGAAAGCATCTAAAGAGAAACTACATGAACTGATTGTTTGCTTTGTATAATTGAACATTTTGTCTTGGCTTACTTGTGTTGAAATGGACGTTATTTTTGTTTACTCAGCAATGACAGCCTTGGTTTCAAGAAAGATAACGCATGTAACAACAGATAGATGAACATTAGGAAAAGGGTCTATTCCATAGAAATAGATCTCAGTCTTTCATATTTGTTTGCGTTCAATTCTGAAAGGAAATATATATGTCTTTTTATTATTGACTTCCTTAAATTCTTTTTTGGAGTATTGGAATTTTACATGTTATATCAGTATTATTGACAACAGTTTACTAATTTGCATTGTAATTTACAACAGAGAATAATTGGAATAGGAAAACATACACTATGAAATGAATGCTTACTCTTAATTTCAGGCTTATATCAACAACCATCTTAAGTTTGTTCTGAAGTACTATTTTAATGATCAGTATGTATGATATGTATTGTACTTAAGATTTGTAATAATTAGATGAAAGTAATAACTACATACCGAACTTACTATAAATTTTGTTTCTGCATATGGCCATTCCGACAACTTATGTCTCTTCAGTGCAGGTGAAATCTTAATATTTGGAAGAACATCCGCTCAAAGATTTAAAAAACTGAAAGAGAAAAAGTAACCTATATGATCTCAATGGAAACATAAAGAAAGGCCATAAGGGATACTGTTATAATTGAAAGTATATGGAAAAAGCTTAATTAGGAACAGCAGAGTTTTTTGGTACCCATAATTCAGATCAAAATATGTTTTTCATCTCCAATAAGTATACCAGTCGATTTTAATAATTTCAAGCTGATTAATTGTTAAGTCATATATGATTTAAAAGACATCAATGTCCTTAGATTTCTTAAAAGCTAATATCATTTGTTCTACATAGTTCAATCTGATAAATATGATCTTAAAGGTGTATTGAAACCACTGCAAAACAACTAATTTTCAAAAACGATATATTTTGCAATTTGGAGCGTGTAAATATAGCAAAAAATCCTTTTACAAATATATATCAGCAAAAATATAACATCCCGAAAGTTATCCGCAGCAATGTTGACCAAGAAGGGTAAAACGCAAATAAAGATTCTGTGCAAATAAGCTGGTTTATAGTAGCCAACTTTTTTCAGGGTGTAGTAAAAACCGTTGGGTTTTTAAAAAGCTATTGATCCAGCAAGTATATGTATATTTTCTCTTACCTGTATATGAAAGATTAAATATGTCGCCTATGTCCAAGATCTGTCTCCATAAAGAAGGACATATTTGTGTTTTAAATATGTCATGTATATTGGACAGAGTGTTATGAGTTTTTGTAAGTTAAAACGTATGTGCATTTTCTACACTTTTAACAAATCGAAATCTTACAATATCGTTTCAGAACATCTATATACAGAGTAGTGGGATTTGAAATAGAAGCAAAAAGGTACCTTTTCATTTTGTGGTTGCATTATAACGCCATTATATTTAGGCTAGATTTTATTATAAGTTGTTTCTTTTTGTAGAAAAAAAATCTTGAAAAAAAACTTTAACATTCAAAAACGACTACACAGGTTAATTTTCAATGTAAGTTGAACCCAACAAGAAAATTATAGAGAAATAAACAATCAGGCAATATTCATCAGTTTAAACTAAATTTGCAATAAATTGGCATTACTAAATAAACAAAAAGTGTTTTACCAGCAGACTATGTTCCTGTAGTTAGCCGACAGTTTAGCAGCGAACATTCTTTGATTCCGCTTTGAGATCTATTTTTGTTTTTGAAGATAGTGGTCATAGAGTTAGTAGTATACCTGTATTGGGTTTATTCTTATGTTTATTTTACTTTAGGGAAACGGGATAGAATTAGTGGAGCTTTGGGTACCCATAAACCGGTTTTACCCTACCACTGACCTTTGCTGGTACTGGTTGTTACCAAGTCGGCTATCCCGAGTTCCTATCGTTATTTTTGTTTGTCTCCTGTCTTCATTAGTGTTTTTCTAGTACAGGTTGCTTGTGAATTATGGTATGTGATTGTAGTTTTCGGTCAGTGTAGGTGTTTACTGTTATTCTCTATTTGTAATCATATTTTTAATTTTTCATCAGTTCATGTCTATATATAGCATATGTAACAACGAATAATGAAATATTATAGAGAAAAACACTCTGACATTATTCATCAGTTTAAACTCATTACAACAAATGGTCATAACTAAATTTACATATACAAATTAACATATCAACATCATTTACCAAACAGCAATGAAAACTTAATAAAGCAAACAGTGAATCTAAATACTGCCCTTGTCTGGATCTAACTATCATTATTGACTCTGGTAAAATAAAAACTAAAATTTATGATAAAAGGAATGATTTTGATTTAACTATTACTAATTTCCAATTTCTTGAACGTAATTTCAAATTATTTTTTTTTCAATATTCTTCAATAAGTTCCTGTCTATATGTAGCATATGAATAGCAATGAACAAAGAAATGGTCCTCATTTTCGACTCTACAGGTAGAACATTTTTGTACAGGTTTGGTTGTTTTGGGGAATACTTTTATACCTTTCTCTCTTATTTGTAAGAGAGTGTGGGCACTTATTCTATGTGTACCAAGTGAAGCTCTATCTACTTTATATTTGCAGATGTCTACATAAGGAGGTCTTGCATTGACTTTATGAATATTATTTTAAAATCTATTTTTTTTTATTTCCATTCAATTTTAGTTGTTGTGTTTGAATGGCCTCATCCCGAATATTTCGCTCAATAAGTGTCATACTTTGTTTAATATTGTGAGAGTCAGACTTCAAATCGCTTAGATTATTTATTATAATTCTGAGGAAATCCATTTGCTATTTTTGGGAATATTACTGTATATTTTGCCCACTAGATTATTGTCTGATTTTGAAATATGTTCCCAGAATTTGATTATTAGGGTTATTATATGTAGTTTAAGAAGATATATAAGTTCGGATAATCATGTATCATATGTTGTCTTGATATGCATCCCAAGAACTTCTTTAACAAAGTTAATGTGTAAGTGTTTTAAGGATCTGTGTCCTTGAAGTCAAATTCAACACCACAAATATCACATTCATGAAATAAAATGGGGCTTACCAGTGTGTGAAAGATTTTTTCTAACAAAGTAGATTGATTTTCTAGACAGATAGATTTCTTTATTTCAAACCATGATTTGCGATCTAAAAAATGAGAATACTAGTTCAGACTGGGACATGAACACTTAGCAAAATGTTTAAGAGATCTTAGCAATAAATATGTGTTTGTACCAGTCGATAAAGCCTAAACAACGTTTCAATTATTTCAAAGAAATATAATATTGATGTCCAACAAAATTAATTAGCAAAGTCTTACACTTTCAGATGTACTAATTTTAACGAAAAAACATTAACCAAACAGCACTAAAGCGATACAGATATGCTCCAAGTTCCACCTAACGATAACACCTTGCCGACTGTGTACTGGGTTCCAAAGCGTCACAAAAATCCCTACAAACATCGGTTTATTTCGGCATCGAGTAACTGTTCTACCACTAATTTATCCATCCATTTGACCACTGCATTCAATTGTATTAAAGAGTTAGTTTTAAATAATGTGAAAAAAACTTTTGGAGTGTAAAATATTCCATTGAAGTTTTAGATAAACTAAAATCAATAAAAAGACTAGTTTCGTCTATTGACAGTTATGATTTTTCTACTCTTTGTACAACCCTTTCACATAAATTAATTAAATCTAAATTTGGGCAACTAACAAAAGGTCCTTCATATTGTGGTATACAGTCCATTTGTTGCAATAAGAAGCAAGGATTCTTCTCTAACATCACATACAAATATAATTATTCCTGGACTTGTGATGACATGATTAAGGCACGCTATCTTTGCTGAACAACATTTTTGTTCGTTTGGCAACATCGTTTATCAATAGGTCATTGGAAATCCCATGGGCACAAACTGTGCACCTATCATTAAAGATCTTTTCCTGTTCTGTTACAAACGGGACCTTATGAAAAAAAACTACAGGATGGAACCATAGAAAACAGTGATCAGCTTATTTCAATTTTCAACGATAACAGTAGGTATATCGACGATATCCTTACTATTGAAAATCCCAAGTTTTAGACTATATCGACCTCCTTTATCCACAAGAACTGAAACTTAACGAAGCTAACAGTGATTCGAGATACTCCAGATTCTCGATCTAACTATCATTATTGACTCTAGAAAAAGTAAAACTTTTAATAAAAGGGATGATCTTGATTTCACTATTACTAGTTTTCCTTTTCTTGTTGGCGACGTTCCTGTAACTCGATCATACGGTGTGTATATATCTCAACTGGTACGATTCGCACGCGTCTGTAACGTAACCTTACTATCACATCCAAACTTTTACAGGTTACATATTTCATAGATTGATAATTAACAATGAAGGGATACGGAGTAAATGCAAGTGAGACAAAGTCTCTACAAATACATGGTAATAATAAGCAATGGAACAACACTTTTATTGTTGTTCTTCATCTTGAAGTCACCATGTGTTATAAACACATTTAAGAAGTTTTATAGAAGATATGAACATTTGATACCTAAATAAAATGCGACTCGCAAACAGCTTATTACTAAGGACATTTCTCACTCTCGGTTTTACGGAAATGTTGTTAAAAATGTCAAAAACTGATTTAAAAAACTGGGACGTAACTTACATTCTTTACGTAATACAAGATATTGACAGGATATTCTTCATGATTCCATTAAATTGTCTTTAGGATCCAATGACCTGAGGATTTACAATTATACTGGCTTTTAACTGATACTGCCGATGTCTACTGAATTCCATGTTGATTCTTTACCAAATCCTTCTGGAAATTTGAATTTGAATTAGATTTTTCTTCCGTAGTGCGACAGTGTTTTAGCAGCAGACTAGCATCTTTCAGCTAGCCGGTAGTCTAGCGGCGAGCACTCCTTGACCCATCTTTCTAAATTACGTTTTGTCTTATTTTTNGGGATACGGAGTAAATGCAAATGAGACAAAGTCTCTACAAATACATGGTAATAATAAGCAATGGAACAACACTTTTATTGTTGTTCTTCATCTTGAAGTCACCAATTTGAAGTTGATTTAGATTTTTCTTCCGTAGTGCGACAGTGTTTTAGCAGCAGACTAGCATCTTTCAGCTAGCCGGTAGTCTAGCGGCGAGCACTCCTTGACCCATCTTTCTAAATTACGTTTTGTCTTATTTTTTCCTTATTAAGATTGTGGTCTTGGAGTTAGTAGTCTACCTGTATTGGGTTTTATTTGTTTGTTGATTATACTATAAGGAAAGTAGAAGTAAATTCTTAGAGTTTTCTCGTTTCAGTGTTGGAAGAAGGGACTATGAGAAAGGACCAGTTAAAAAATGTACCATTAAGGATAGAAAACCACAACCAATCAATGCTAATGGTCAGTATACAGTTTTTACATGTAGATATAGACTTGTGATCTTTTGTAAATTCACATCTATTCAAAAAAACTTTTAAAAATGTCTTTATATATTTTCATTTATTTAATATTGTACTATTTATGCAAGAAAATATTGTTGAATGTAAATTAATTAAAATAAACTGATTGTCATTGTATTATACAAAACCAAATTAAATTGATTATATGATTCATTACAAAATTCCATAGCATCTGCAAAAATGTAGAACGTTTGTTTGTAGCTATATACAGGTAAAATAAAGCATTTTGATATAATAGTGGTGAATTATATTGAAAATATTGGAGCTCTTTTATAAGCAGATCAAAATAACAAATTTAACCAATTTGAATCGTTAATAGCACTCGTTATAGACACTAATGAAATATAGACACTAATGAAATAACATTTTTTAAGGAAATAATGAGACAAGATTTAGTAGGAAGTTTTCTTAATATAATACTTAATACAAAATAAAAGGCACATGTCATTCCATGTGTTTATACCTCAAATATTTTCAGCAGTAACCCTTTTTGAATAGAGCAAAACACTGTCCCAAAAGCTGCTTAGTCATTGATTTGTTCAGCCTATGTTACTTCCATCCCATCAGAAATTCTATGGCCGTCACCATGACATCATTGACAGATATGACGTGTCCAAAATAAAAACGGACATTTTTAGCTAGATTTTACGTCTTCGCGGATTAGACATAACCGGTTTTGACTCAACCCTGGATTGACTCACTGATAGTGTGACGGGTGCCACTTATTCAGCAGGACACGCTTGCCCTTCCGAAGCACCTGATGCCACTCACGGTTTTTATGGGAGTTCACACTATCAGTGGTTTTAGTTTTTTGTGTTGTCTTTTATATCATACTGTAAAATTTTAGTATTGTCTTCGTTAGTGATGCTCGTGCTACTTGTTTGTCCTGGCTAATGTTTGAATACTGTATAGACTTACAACAGCTTTTCAAATTCCAACCTTGGTTCTGTTTGAGGGTTAGAGAAGTAACACGTATTATGAATTTTTATTTGTTTTGTCTAAGGGTTAGAAAATGGCAATTCCAATCAGTGTCAAATCAGAACTTTCAAAGCAATATATACCTCACTGATAGTGTGATGGGTATCACAAGTGGCACAGGGCATGGTTACCCTTCCAGAGCTTCTGATGTGACTCCCGGTCTTTATGGCAATTCACACGATGAGTGCCTTAGTTCTTAATGTCATCTTTTGATTTCCGTGCATTGTGGCTGTCTCACGTCCTTGTTTTGTCTTTGTTTTTCTCTGTTGCCATTTTTGCCATGTCTTTGGACTTCGATTTTTGTATCATCTTTTCCCTTGTTCCTTCGGTATTCTAATACAACCTGAAGATACCTACTCATCAACTAACCATCAAATATAAAAAAATATTAATAAAGCATGTATTCCTAAAGGTGATAAACCAAGACAATTTCTCAAAAAGTTTATAAATTAGCCTCTAGTTGTATTGCAGAACGAATAAAATCTGTCCTCCCCAACTTAATTAACAGTGACCAAACAGGTTTCATTCCTGGCCGTTATATTGGGGAAAATACCAGACTAATATATGATATACTGAAATATACCGAAGATCAAGATATTCCAGGCATTCTTCTCCTCATCGATTTTGAAAAGGCTTTTGATTCAATATCATGGAAATTTATTGATTAAGTTCTTGACTATTTTAATTTCGGGATTTCAATTACAAATTGGATAAAAACCTTTTACACTAATATTAAATCAGTAGTAACCCAAAACTGCTCTCTCTCAGGCTTTTTTGAAGTACAACGGGGGTGTAGACAAGGGGACCCTTTATCACCATACATTTTTCTTTCATGTGCCGAAATATTAGGAATTACGGTTCGCAATAATAAAGATATTAAAGGTATAACAATTGACGATTCAGATTATCTTATCTCGCAATATGCTGATGACACATCTTTAATTCTTGATGGATCACCAGATTCATTAGACTCATACCTCTGTACTCTGCGAAGGTATGCTGACATGTCAGGCCTGAATATTAATTTAGAAAAAAACTAAAGTGGTGTGGATTGGGAAAAATAGATACAGCCAAAATACAATATGTGCAAAGTGGGAACCAGCAGATTTACTGTATTAAGCCGCTCTTACACTACACCGTATAACACAAACGTTTGAGGAACGAATGAAAATCATTTTTGTACGGTGGAAGATATTTTTGTTCGTTCATGAATTACAATGAAAACCGACAAAAAAACCGGAGGTATACAGTACGTACACCGTACATGCACAGTCCTGGCACTGACAACCGAACTCACACAGAACTGACACCGGAACCCTATTGGACGAGCACCGAATAAAACGTATTTATAACGGTAACGTACCAGACGAGTACCGAATAAAACGGATTGCTTGCGAAAACGTACCGTACAAGCACCGACAGAAAATGAATTGAATAATTACTATGTGAAACTATAGATTTTAAGAAAGGATATCAGTGTCTTTTTTCCGCTCAACAACGTATTTTACACAAATAATCGCTATGGCGTGCTTGACCCATTAAATTCATTTTCGTAAAATAGAAAGGCAAGAGAATGACCTTAGAAAAAGACTGTCGGGTTACAGATAACATTCTTCACAATCGACCCAAGGCGAAACTACAAATGAAGATACCCAAGACCAAGATCGGTTTGGAGTTATACAGTCTCTATAGTAGCGGATGCTTCTTAACATATATAATGTTTTAAACGACGAGAAAACAGACAATTTTTTTTTCAATGTTTTGGTTATATGTCAGAATAATGATTTTGACTTGGATGTTTTGGGTATCACAATAATGTTACAATATGAATACGAACAAACAAACACTGCATAACTCTAGTAATTACTAAATTCAATAAGCAACTTTAAAAATAGTAGTGCATAGCACCTCTACCGGATGACCACATACACTGTAAGAGGCAGCCGTTGTAAATTCGTTTTTAGCAAAATAAGAATGGTAAAAGTACGCCACATTTTAAAAGGTAAAAAAGGACAAAATGTACAAAGTAAAAAAAATTATAAATGACCTGCTAAAATCAGAAGAAACTAACAGAAAGTATGTCGTAAATTATCGGCCTAATGGCCTCCCAACTATGAGGCAACCACATTAATTCTGTTAATCTTCAATGGTTCAAGTTCCTCTCGTTCTAGCATGACCATGATTTTGTTTTTTTAACCAGTTGCCTCATAGTTTAAGCCATAAGGTCGAAAATATTGGCCTTTCTTTCTGTTCCCGTCTTCTGACTTTTATTTTTTTTTCTTTTTTTTTCTTATTATTTTTTATATTTTATATTTTGTGCTTATTATCTTTTAAGTGTGGCCTACTTTTACCATTCTTATTTTTTTTTATTACATATCAATTTTGGTCATTGCACAACATATATTTTCATAAATTCGTTTTATTTGGTGTTTGTCTGGTTGGTTTTCGTTGTTAGATCGGAACTCGAACGGTTTATCCGTTATCTAAAAACTCGTTTCACCACTTTAATCTACCGTACATGAAAGGAGGCAAGACGGACAAGTAACGAATGAATAACGTATATACAACGCATGAGAACCGAACAAAACGTACACCTACCGTACATTCACCGGACATTTTGTGCGGTATATGTCCGTTCCAAGTTTTGAACATGTTCAAAATTTTTCACCGTACGAAACGGACATCGCCGTACTTGTACCGTATTCGCCGGAGAAGGAACGGACGACAAACGTTTATGAACGGATACGAACGGATATAATTTATTTTTATACGTTCGGCGTTCGTTTTGGGTTAAACGGTGTAGGGTAAGAGGGGCTTTAGGAATTGAATTTTCCGTTAACGTAAGTGAAATGGAATTTTTAAACTATTCTTCCAAATTAAAAGAAATAGAGAATACACTAAAGATATGGACAAATCAAATACTATCTCCTATTGGAAAAATCACTCTTATTAAAACTCTGATAATATCCAAACTAAATGATTTATTTTTAACTTTACCTAGCCCAAACTCTAAAGTTATTGATCAATTAAATGCAAAATTGTTTGACTTTATATGGAATAATAAACCAGATGAAGTGAAAAGAGAAACTCTTTCACAACCATACTGTTTAGGGGGACTCAAATGGTTAATATTCCTGCTGATATCAAAGCACTAAAACTAAAGTGGATTAGAAGATTTCTTAATTGTGAAACGAAACTTTCTAAACTACTAACATTCACAGAAAAACTTGATTTAAATAAAATATTGGTCCTGCTCATAAATTGAAAAATATCTTTTGGCAGGAAGTTATTGATGCATGGAATGATTTTCTAGCAAAGTCTACATTTCAAGATAAACATCATTCAAATTCTTGTAATAATTATATTAAAATAGACCACAAAACCATTGTTTTACAAAAACTGGGCAGTAAATGGGGTGTGGCTAGTAGACGATTTGGTTGATTCATCGGGAAATGTTTTAATGTACATCGGCAAACGAATACCGAAGCAAGAACGAGGAAAGGGGAAATTCTAAAATCATAAGTCGGGGAAATTCTAAAATCACAGCAATTCACAGCAACACGAATTGAGACAGTATGACAAAGACAAAACAAATAAACAAAAATGAACAAGAACGCTACAAGACTAAAGCACTAGCAGTGTGAACCCCTATAAAAACTGATTAATGATTTCAGTGAAAGATATAATATCAAAACAAATTTTCTTACATATCAGGGCTTAATACAATCAGTTACGTCTTATTTTAAAACATTAAACATCACAGTGATTTAAGTAAGATACATGGACTACCTAATAGAATCACAATATTTTTAAAATCTTATAAGGGTTCAAAAGATATGTACAATGTTTTAAATAATTCAATTTCAGAAATGAAGTGCGAGTCTCAGTGGTCCCAAATACTCAACAATGACCTTAATTGGAAAAACATTCATGTCCTTCCGTTCAATATTACAAAAAACTCAAAGTTACAGTGGTTTCAATGTCCAATAAATCATAGAATATTGTGGACCAATGACTTTCTACATAAAATTAGAATATCTCCAACAAATAAATGTACGTTTTGCTTGCAAGAGATTGAGACCATTGAACACATCTTTTGGTCATGTCAGAAAATAGAAAAACTCTGGGATGATCTGAAATCATGGATATTTGAAAACACTGACATAGAATTACCTTTAAATGAAATTATTGTTCTGTTTGGAATACTGAAAAAAATCAGACATAAACCATGTAAGAAATTTGATTATAATAATAACAAAATTTTATATATATAGAACAAAACTTCGCCTAGAAAATGTAAATTTACTAGTCGAAAAAAGTACATATTTGAATAGAAAATCATTAGAAGAGGCAAATATCTTCTGGAGGCAATCTATTACAGAAAATTATTTAAACGCTTTTTCTTCTTTTAAATGATGCATAAAGACATTTGATGGGAATTTCGGTGTGGTGCGTGTAAGGTACAGGTATGGTTAGGAAAACAATTTTATATTTTCTAGTGGTCTATAAATAACAACAAACATTTATATCTAAAGAGTGTGGATCACTTAAAGATAAGGGTGATACAGTTACACATAATAAAATTATAGTTTGTCTGAAAATGTAATAAACACACTAAAAAATGTAAATATTTTCATGAAATATTTACACAAGGTCCTAAATAAGTCGCTTATTATCGATTCACAAAGAATCTTTGTCAGGCGAGGCTGAACATTTAAAATATCTAAAAATATTATTGTTGGTATAAGTGCATCGTTCATTTGATGTAAAATATATTAACCACAAATATGTTTTAGTGTATAACAATAATAGGTGTTTTATCTACTGAGAAACGTATACATATTAAACTGATATATTAGTCTTTGCATGTAAAATAACTATGTTAATGTAATACTTCAAAAAATAAAATAAATAAAAAGTTATTTTATTGCTTAAAAACCAAAAGAAATCCGAATAATCAGTAATATCAAATATAGCCAAGGGCATAACTACGATTGAGGGGGTTAATCTTTAGGTTTTAGAATTTACATAAATTTAGATAATAGTAATTGAACAAAGTGTACACATGAGATATTATCTCATGTACAAGTACACCATATCTAAGAAAAATAAAGAGCATACATCTCTACCACGGGGAATTGTTTTACCAAATCCAGTAGTAAGTATGTGTTAAGAATGAAGTGTGAATGAAGCATCCTATTTGTGTTCTTTATGCATTCATTTTATTATTATGATTATTATTTTCGTCTTTAATTAATCCCCCATGTGTTATTGGATTTTTCTAAAATAAAAAATATACGCTTGAAATGGCCTGACGTCAGCATGTTTCTGTTCAAATTTTGTTCTTTTGAAACTTTTTTAGTTGTCTGCTTTATATTTCTTACTTTTGCTTATACTACCTTAGTTTATAAAAATGGTTATTGATATCTGTATGGAAAAATTGTAAATGATAATTCTAGCAAATAAATTCATTACCAAAAAAAAAATATTACCCCTCATATTGATACGGGGGTTTAAAATTGTGCATCATTCTTTGCATCTTACAGATAATGCATTCCCCATGGAAATGAAGGTGAAATAATTTTTTTATAGTTGAATTAAATCAAATATGCCACTTTTATTGAGTAACCATGCAGAATATTAATCCTTTTGAGCAAACTCCTGTTCTGTTAAGGTAATTCGTATAGAAATAAAAGGGATAAAATCAGTTCTTCGCCATTTATTCAAAAATTAGCTTGGTAACAGCATTTTTTTCATGGAAATCAAAGACAAGTAGATTAGCTAAAAGTTAATGAAAACTATATCTGATTTCACTGAAATGAATTAAAAGTTTGTTAAAATTTGCCAATTTTCCCTATAATTTCATTCAAAATAGCTGATTTTTACGTGACAGAATTCACGCTTATTTGGCTAGTGACTTTTTACTTTATTTTCTGTATGCTGTTAAAAATTTGTAAGTCATGAGAATATGAGAATCCTATCTGACAGTTTTTAGACCCCTGTACTATCTTAAAATTTTTCTCATTATTGCAATTTTTATCCCTCAAAGTTATTTATCCGCAAACAAATGTTTTTCCAAATTAAAAAAATTGACAGCTCTGCAAAATAACCCTTTGCATACTCTTAGGAAAAATGCATTAAATGCCATTTTTACATGACATTTCTGTTTAACAATTAATTTTGAATACTTTCCTTTTAAGAGCCACTAATATCAGGTTTGACCATAGTTTCATTTCGTATTTAAACAATTGTTTTATATACAGATCCCCGTGGTAGAGATGTATGCTCTTTATTTTTCTTAGATATGGTGTACTTGTACATGAGATAATATCTCATGTGTACACTTTGTTCAATTACTATTATCTAAATTTATTTAAATTCTAAAACCTAAGGATTAACTCCCTCCATCGTAGTTTTGTCCTTAGCTACATTTGATATTACTGATTATTCGGATTTCTTTTGGTTTTATGCATTTTAAACATTTTTTGAAATTTTGATTTCCTTTGTTTGGGTTCTAGTGCTGCTGATGAGGAATTAATTTCCGAAATAGCCATACAGGTCATTAAAATTATTGCAGTTAGAGTTAACATATGTGTTATGGTCTCATGTTCATTTACTTCATATCCCTTCATAAAATATTGACTGTAGCTTCGTTTAAACTAAGATAAATCTAATATTTACAGGTCCTACAGAAGTTCTATTTACTATGAAGTAGGTTTGACTGTAGCTTTGTTTAAACTAAGATAAATGTTGTATTTACAGGTCCAACAGAAGTTCTATTTACATATGAAGTAGAATGGCATCAGAGTGATGTTCGTTGGGCCTCCAGATGGGATATATATCTTACCATGAGTGATGTACAGATCCATTGGTTTTCTATAATTAATTCTGTAGTAGTCGTTATATTTTTATCTGGTAAGTATTAACTAAAATTTAGGTACTAATGGGTTAAAATGTATTAATCAAATAAAGCTTTTAAAGTATCCGATTTTATTGACTTTTTTGTTTGTTTAAAACGGAACGAAAGCTATCCCCACACTCCCTGTTTGACACAGAAAACAGTTGTTTTACCCCCTGGGCATAATTTTTCTAAATATTTTTGAAATCAAACTATTGATAGTCGTTATTTTTACAAAAAGAGTTTAAAGATATATGGCTGTTTGGCAGAATTCCCCAAAAATAAGTGGTTTTTCTGGAAATTTGACAATATTGGAATCAAATATTTTTAAATCAATTTGATTAAAAAGTTTGTTGTAAACTAAACAAACTATTTAGGTATGGTTGCTTGGTAGAATTCCAAAAGTAAGTGGTCTTTTGAGACTTTCAGGAAATATACCAAAACTGGAATCAAATATTTTTGAAATCCAATTGATGAACGTGATTGTCCTCAATTAATGAAGCTGTTTAAAAATGGTTGTTAGCCAGAATTTCATAAAATAAGTGGTTTTTGAGACTTTCAGGAAATTTACCAAGATTGGAATTAAATATTTTTGACATCTATCTAGTTTAAATGTTTGTCCTAAACTAAACGAATTAATTAAGTATGGTTGATATGTAGAATTCCCAAAAATAAGTGGTGTTTGAGACTTTCAGGAAATTAACCAGACTTGGAATCACATTTTAGAATTCTAATTATTCAAAAATTCATTTTCTATCAAACAAATGCTAAAATACATAATAATATGACCAAATTTCCAAAAATATGAATCTACAGGCTATATGCAACAATTCTGCATAAAGATTTTATCACTAAATCCAAACATGTAGGAGAAGTTTGTGTCATATGCCACACGTGTCACACTCCACATCTTGTTTGCACCTAGATTAAGATCAATATCAAAAATCCGAAAGATTTTAGCGCATCTACAGACTTTATGCAACAATTCTACAACAAAATTAAATCCCTTAATTCAAAAATGTAGGAAGTGTTTGAGTCACAAAGAAAACTGACAGGCGGACGGACGGACAGATGGACAGACAGACGGAGGGTATAATAATATCCCCGAACTTTCTTCGAAAGTGCGGGGATAATCAAACAATTCCATCACATTGCAAAGAAATTCAGTCTGTAGTTATCCTAAATGTCAAAACTCGCTAACAAATTTTAGTTAGCCATATCAGATGTCCCGAAAGTCTCAAGGACTACTTATTTTTTGGAAATCTACCTAACACTACATATCCTTGAATTCCTTTTAGTGAAAATAGTGAATATCGATAGTTCGATTTCAAAAGAGTCAAGAAAATTCATGCCTTGGATCTTTTACAACTGATTTGAGTACGGGGATCAGTGTAGTAACGGACAGTCATAACTCTAGATTGCAGATATTTTGAACATGGATGGTAGGGACTTTACCTCCAAAGTGCGGGGATAGTTGTCGTTTCCAATAGCCAATATCTAGTTTTGAATAGCTTTAATTCTGTAATTTTTCAATCATTTTTGAGAGTTTAATGATTTTTATACCTCCGTGAATCGAAGATTCGGGCATATAGTATTTGATCTGTCAGTTTGTCTGTTTTTACACAAAAAAATTGACATTGGGTATATCTTTTGAATGGTATGTGATAATTCAAGACATTTCAAACGATACCAAAATTTTTGACCTCGTGACCTTGGCCGTTGCATGTGATGGACTTTTTGAAAACCAATATAAACTTTAACATTGGGTATATTTTTTGATGGTACGTGGAATGGTTTTCATATTTTGCATGTATATTCCTTGAGCAAGATCTTTAAATTGATACCAGAATATTTGACCTTTCCGTTTGACCTTGACCTTGGAATGTGAACAAGTGCATAAAAAACTTTAACATTGACTATATCTTTTGAATGGTAAGTGATAGGGCTTTCATATTTTGAATATTTTATGAAAGGATATGGAGTAAATGAACATGAGACCATAATACATGTTAACTCCAACTGCAATAATTTTAATGAGCTGTATGGCCATTCCGGAAATTTATTCCTCATCAGCAGCATGTATTTGAATGTATATTTCTTGTGGAAAGAACTTTCAGTTGGTACAAGAATATCTGACCTCATGACCTTGACCTTGGCATGTGACTGTCCCGTTTAATTTCACAAGAAAACTTTAATTCTATTTTGTTTTATTTTAAATATAGAAAAATTTAACTCATTTATACGAAGATTTTTTTATATCTATACAGTTTGCTTTGTTAAAAGATTTTTTTAAATTATTCAGCATATTTTTCTTTTTTTTAAATTAAACATTTTGTATATCCTTTGAATAGTAGGAGACAGTTTTATGTATTTCACAACTGTATTGATTAAGTCACAAAACGAAGTTAGGTGATTTATGTTTACTCGGCTTAAACCATTGTTGTGACGTCATCTATTGTATTAATTGTGGATTCTTTTTAAAGAACCCACGGCACCCCCTCTATTGTTTTCTCCAATTTAAGGTTTATAAACGTCCCGAGGGAAATGTATGTTCAAAATTGAAGGATCTTGGTCAAAAATTTGTGTTTGTACCAGTTGACAAGGCTTCCAACAACGTTGCTATCGTTTGAAAGAAATATTATATCGATGTCCAACAATATGAACTGGACAAGTCAACAACTTTCAGACGTACCAACTGGGACGAAAAAACGTTAACCCAACAACATTATAAGGATACAGAAATGCTTCCACAAAAAATAACACCTTGCCTACCATGGACTGGATTCCTAAGCTTCACAAAAATCCCTTCAAATATCGTTTTATTTCGGCATCTAGTAGGTGTTCTACTGCTACTTTATCCATCGATTTAACTAGTTCACTTACTTATATAAAGGAGTTGGTTATTAAATACTGTGAAAAAACTTATCAAAACTCTGGTGTAAATTACTTTTGGAGTGTAAAAAATTCAATTGAAGTTTTGGATAAACTACAATCTATTCAAAGACCGACGACAGTTATGATTTTTCCACACTTTATACTACTCTTCCACATAAGTTGATTAAATCCAAATTGGGACAACTTATTAAATGGTCTTATAAATTTTCTGGTCTGCAGTTCATTTGTTCTAACAAAAAGCAAGGATTTTTCTCTAATATTATGTACAATAATTATGTTCCTGGACATGTGATGACATGATTAATGCACTCAATCTTTTGCTGGACAACATTTTTGTTCGTTTTGGCAACACTATTTATAAACAGGTGATAGGTATTCCCGTGGGTACGAATTATGCACCGCTCATTGCAGATCTTTTTCTGTTCTGTTACGAACGAAACTTCATGAAAAAACTTCAAAACGGAACCATACATAACAGTGATAATCTTGTTTTCAATTATAACAGCGGGTATATTGACGATATCCTTACTATTGACAATCCCCAGTTTTTAGATTTTGTAGACATGATTTACCCACAAGAGCTGAAATTAAGCAATGCTAACAATGATTCCAAATACTGCCCTTTTCTAGATCTAACTATCATTATTGACGCTGGCAAAATAAAAACTAAAATATATGACAATAGGGGTGAATTTGATTTCACTATAACTAACTTCCCTTTCTTGACGGCGACGTTCCTCAAGCTCCATCATACGGGGTATACATTTCTCAACTAGTACGATTCGCACGAGTTTGTTCTTCTCTTGACGATTTTAATAAACGTAACCTTACTATCACAGCAAAACTTTTACAACAGGGTTACAGATTTCATAAGTTGTTGAATACCTGTAAGAAGTTTTATAACAGATATGAATATTTAATATCTAAATATGGCGTTACTCGCAATCAGCTCATTACTAAGGGCATTTCTAATCTCCGTTTTTACGGTAATGTTGTTAAAAATGCCAGAAACTAATTAAAAATCCATTAAATTAGCTTTAAAATCTAGTGACCTGAACATTTGACATACATACTGGCCTCTCACTGATACTGCCGATGTCTATTGAAATATATGATGATTCTTGACTAAATCCTGCGGGAAGTTTTCAGTTTGATTTTTTTTGAGTGCGACAGTGTTTTACCAGCAGACTAGGCTCCTTTAACTAGTCGGCAGATTAGCGGCGAGCACCCCTTGACCCATCTTTCAAAATTACGTATTGTCTTTTTCTCTCCTTTCAAGATTGTGGTCACGGAGTTAGTAGTCTACCTGTATTGGGTTTTATTCGTATGTTTACTATACTATAGGGAAACGGGACAGATAAAGGGGAGGTTTGGGTACCCATAAACCGGTTTAAACCTACCGCTGGCTTTCGCTAGTGCCGGTACCAAGTCCGGCTGTCACGAGTTCCTATCGTTGTTTACGTTTGTCTTTTGTCTTATTTGTGTTTTTCCTGTGTAGTTCCCTAGCAGATTGTGGCATGATATAATTAGAATTTTCAGCCATTGTAGGTGTTTCCTGTTGATCCCTTTTATTTCATTTACTACATTTCACTGTGATCTGATTATCCGGTTAAGCGAAGTATTTTTTCGCATCAAATGTTGTAATACCTTTGTTAGGCACGGACCTTTTAGATTTTCGGTGTGAGGGGAGGGGGGGATTTTCACCCGAGTTTGGAAACTTTCTCGACCGCATGGTTTGTTGAGCAAGTTTTTTTTCTTATGTACAGCGTGAGGACTAGATTATTTTTTTAACCTAAGGTGCAAGTGTCAGAGATTTTTTTTAGCATAGACCGGGGCCAGTAATCCAAACCCCACTCCTGAAAATCAAATGGTCCGTGCTTTACTGGGTGGGCTATACCAACTACAGTAATATATTGTACATGTTGTAGAATCTGGCAACATCGTAATTTTTATTTCCTTCACATACAACTAGATTAAAAAAATATATATCTGATAAATACGCGGAAATGTTCTATTTAAATTCGACCTTTTATTTTCAAAAATACGCATCGGTTACATTAAGAACTGCAAAAACACGTTTTGTTGGATGGAGTTATGGAGAAAATCCCGAATTAGAGTGTACTTAATTTTGATGAAAACTTAAGGAGCATCTCCGTCGTGCAAAGCTCTGTCCTTAGCTGATATTAGTTTTCCGTTTAGATCATATTGGTTATCTGTTCTCTGTCAATTTTTAAACATTTATGAGTTTATGGTCTTCCAAATGATTAGGTTTAATTGCACTGAGGAGACATAAATTGTCGAAATGGCCATACGCAGAAACAAAATTAGCAGTGAGTTCGGTATTAATTTATTAATTTTTTATTTACACTATATTCCGTCCTTTCTGTGTTTATTTAATTAAGTTCCATGTGAAATGTGAAGTAGATAAATTTAATAAATTTAATTCTGTTTAATTTAATAAATTTAATTCTGGTTTAACAGGGGCGAACCCAGAGTGCTGCTCATCAGTGCCGGGGGGGGGGGGGGCACAACATCAAATAACTAACTTTACAATCTTTTAAAAGTTTCCTCCAGTTATCACTGTTAGTTCAAGATATATACATAATTTTGCATTCAACTGTGATGAAAAACGCAGTCATAGATAACGGGCTCACTAGCTCTGCTGGGATGATCTATTCCTTCCAGAATATTTGGTAGAAGGAAATTGAAATGAAATATCAGGTTTCTTTCCAGAATATTTGGTAGAAGGAAAATGAAATGAAATGAAATAACACGTTCGTACACATTTTTCATGAATTCATATTTTTCTGTACTCCATATCCTTTCGTAAAATATGACAAAGCAAAACCTTGAAATATCATTAATAGGGGTAATCCCACGGGATCCCCACCTCTCTGAGAGCCCGGAATCAATGTATGTGCATTCCAGATTCCTATCAGTGGGACCCGGAGCCCTAGTGTTGGAGCCCAGAGCCCTAGTGTTAGAGCCAGAAATCCTGTGGTGTAGCCCAGATCCCAAGGTTCAAAAACGGTTGGAGCCTGGGCTTCCAGATCCCATGTTATTCCCCAATCATCACACATTTGAACTGAAAGTTTTGGTAATTCTCTTGTTAAACAAGAATTTCAGGAGATTGTGGCCAAAGCAAAGAAATAAAAGGACTTTAGAATTGTTAAGATTGGACTTGAAGTTTATATTCCTAGTTCAATTATTTTAATCTGTTACTGTTTAGGAAAAGGTAACATTAGGCTATAATAAAAAAAAATAGTCTAGATTCTCATCCCCACCCGCCCCAATTTTTTGACACGCCTGAATTGTTTTTTTGGCAAATCTTGGTACATTTCTTTTATAATAAAAGCATTTTTTACAAAATTTGATAAAAATATAAAATGAAATTTTCCCACCCGCCAAAATTTGAGAAAAAATGGATGAAAATCTAGGAATTATCTAATTACGGCTGTATCTTAGAGTTTTCTGTATGATCTGTAATTACACATAAATTGCCAAAATGGTAAGAATTGCTGAATGTCATCAAACGAAATGAAGCGAAATGTTATACAAACATTGACAATTACGAAGTCTTATTTTACAGTACTTCAACTAATTTAATATTTACTAAAGTAGAATTACAAGTGCGTGAATATTAAAGTGTCATTAATTTGTCCAGTCGTCACAAGGTACCCTAATTATGACATTGTTTTAATAATTAAACTAAATAAACAAACCTCTACTTTGATATTTCAGTTTTGTTCAATTTAAGAAAAAATGTCACAAGTGCTAGAGGGACGTGCTCCTCTGGCCCCGCTGGATCCGCCACTGTTCTTTAAAAAAAATTATGAAGTCTTTTCATCTATTTCCATTGAAAGTTTTTGTATGATGAAACTTTATGGAAAGCCGTTGTGGAATTTATTCCCGATTTATTGATATCTATAAATGAATTATAGATATTAATAAATGATTTATAGATATCTATAAATCACTTTTGAATAAATCATTTATAGATATTAATAAATAGTGCGAATTATTAATATCTATAATTCAATTATTGATATCTATAATTCAATTATTGATATCTATAATTCGACACCAATTATAGATATCTATAATTCATTTTTAAATATATATAATTCAAATATCCATTATTCGATATATTGATATCTATAATTCAAATCTCCATAATTCGATTTATTGATATCTATAATTCAAATCTCCATAATTCGATTTATTGATATCTATTATTCAAATCTCCATGAATCGCCCTTGTGACACTGATCAATAATCGTATTAATTATTGTATATTAAATGAAGAGTTCAGCTGATTCCGATTATTTTTTAATATCTATAATTCAATTCTAATATCCATAAATCGCCTCTGTGACACTGATCAGTTCTCACAAAGTTCTCACAAAGTAAAGATGTATATTATATAAAGAGTTCAACTGACCTCGACTTTTTAAATATCCATAAATCGCTTTCACGACACTGGTCAATACCTGTATTACTTTAAACGCATAAAAGACAAAGAATTCAATATATGTTTTAATATCTAGCGAACTATTAAATAGTGCTTTGAATAATTAAAGAAACTATTTTAATATGTATGCTTGTTAAAAGAATTACATTAAAAAAAAAAAAAAAAAAAAAAAAAAAAAAAATCGTGGTTTAAAGAAAAAACTTTAATAATTCACTTTATTTAAGCGAATTGAACTTAATATATTAACCTTATTCTTGCATTCTGAAATGTGACAACCATTCTTGTTTTATTCTCTTTATCTCTGCCTTATATAACCTTGCTTTATGAAACATTTATGTATTGCGTAGTCCAAAATTTAATTTCTCTTTAGCATAAATATAATTGGAAAAATAGATTTTAAGTCTTCAGTTTAAACTTAATAATTAAAAATGACCAAAACAATTAAAGTTTTTTGAAAATTATACTTTATAATAACATTTCGAAGGAGTTTATATGTTGCAAAGTTAAAATTTAATATCTTTTTAGCAAGAATATGGTTGGAAAAGTAGATTTTAAGTCTTCTGTTTAAACTTAATTATTAAAATAACTTAATACCGAAGTTACTATGAATTTACTTTCTGCATATGCGCATTTCGACAACTTATGTCTCATCAGTGCAGATAAAATCTAAACGTTTGGAAGACCATAAACTCAAAGATGTTTAAAAACTGATAGAGAACAAATAACCAAAGTGATCTAAATTTAAAGCCAAAAAATGACCAAAACAATTCAATTTTTTTGAAAGTTATTTTTTTTTAACCATTCGAAGGAGTTTATAAGTTGCGAAGTTAAATTTTAATGTCTTTTTAGCATGAATATGATAGGAAAAGTAGATTTTAAGTCTTCAGTTTAAACTTAATTATTAAAAATGACCAAAACAATTCAAATTTTTTGAAAATTATCCTTTATAATAACCTTTCGAAGGAGTTTATATGTTTCGAAGTTAAAATTTAATGTCACTTTAGCATGAATATGGTTGTAAAATAGACTTAAAGTCTTCGCTTTAAACTTAATTATTAAAAATGACCAAAACAATTCAATTTTTTTTAAAAATTTTACTTTTTCATAACCTTTCGAAGGAGTTTATATGTTGCGAAGTTAAAATTTAATGTCTTTTTAGCATGAATATGGTTGTAAAATAGACTTTAAGTCTTCGGTTTAAACTTAATCATTAAAAATGACCAAAACAATTCAAATTGTTTGAAAATTATACTTTATAATAACCTTTGGAAGGAATTTATATGTTGCAAAGTTAAAATTTAATGTCTTTTTAGCATGAATATGATTGGAAAAGTAGATTTTAAGTCTTCAGTTTAAACTTAATTATTAAAAATGACCAAAACAATTCAATTTTTTTTTAAATTTAAATTTTTTATAACCATTCAAAGGAGTTTATATGTTACGAAGTTAAAATTAAATGTCTTTTTAGCATGAATATAATTGGAAAAGTTGATTGTAAGTCTTCAGTTTCAACTTAATCATTAAAAATGACCAAAACAATTCAATTTTTTTGAAAATTATACTTTATTATATAAAAATGAAAATTGTGATTACTTTTAGCAAAAATATGAATGCAATTACTTTGCATTAAAAGTTATTTATTTTTGAAGCAACTGGTTTATTGCCAATTACCCGAAACTATTCATTGATGCAAATAAAATAAGGAACTTTCGAGTTAAGTTTACTTATTTGTTTTCACATTTTGGATAATAATCAATAAAATCTATATATTAACACGAATTTCAATCACATCGCTGCACACGATTGGAGTGAATAAATGAGTTCAGCAGTGCGCTCCTTTCGTGTGGACTGGGACTAATATAACTGTCCCAGATTAGTCGAGTATGCATCTCACACTATTATAAGTTGAACATTCTTTCAGCCGTAATAGCAAAAAAAAAAAAAAAAGATAATTACTTGTAATGAATCAAAAATAAAAGTCACATATTAAATGTATTTTTATCAAAATCATTGTCTGTGCCGCGTTTAAAGAAATAAAATGTAATGATCAGTGTCACTTAGGCGATTTATGGATATTTAAAAAGTCGAGGTCAACTGAACTCTTTATATGGTATACGTTTTACATTGTAAGTACTGTTCAATGTCACCGAGGCGATTTATTAGATATTAGAATTGAATTATAGATATTAAAAAAATAATCTTGGTCAACTGAACTCTTTATATAATATACTTTACCAATACTAAAATGATCTGGGTCACAAAGGCAATTTATGGAGATTTGAAATATAGATGTTAGCGGCAATAGGCGAAATTAGGCATTAAGCTTAAATCCTAGGCATTAAGTAAATGCCTAGTCATTAGACCTAAAGCCTAAAATGAGTTTGGCATTAGCCTTAATGCCTAGGGTTTAGGTCTAATGCCTGATTTTTGCTCATGAAAATTATTCTTATTGCCTGGTCTCATTCTCTGAACTTTTGACGATCAAAACAAGTAATATATTAAAGCGAATTTCTATTAAATAAAGAAATAAATGCAAATACAACATTTAAGGAATACTAGTAAGATTTTCCAATCCCATCATTTTGTATTTCACTGTTGTTTGCTATATATCTTTTCTAAATAAAATACTTTTTAATTAAAAAAAGTCTATCTGATGTAACTCAAATGAATGATTTTTTTTTTTAAATTCACAGATCCCCCCCCCCCCCCCNCCCCCATCATTTCAACCAAAATAGCTGATTTTTACTTGACAGATTCATTCTAACATGGCCGGGGATCCCAAATTTTTATTTTATTTTATTTTTTGTTTACCCTAATAACTGTAGCATAAGCTATAAAAATATAAGAACATTCTAACTGCCATTTTTAGACCCCGTACCACCTTAATGGGTAAAAATACAATGTACTTCATTTTCATTTATTGTCACACACGCTTGAACCATCTGCTGTTGCACACATCTCCAGTCTTTTTACCATGGCATTTGTTCCATTTGGATTTCGAGAAGTATTGACTACCAATCAAGGATTGTTGGGCAGAATTACCCACTTTCCAATTTTACTAGATGTATCACTGTCAACACAATCCATACGGACATTTTGAAAAATTCCGGAAGGGCGAGCAAATATTTTTTCTAGCTCACCTGACCCAAAGGGTCAGTGTGAGCTATTGCCATCACTTGGCGTCCGTCGTCCGTCGTCTGTCGTCCATCGTCCGTTAACTTTTCACATTTTCATCTTCTCCTCTGAAACCTCTGAAGCAAATTCAACCAAACTTTACAGGAATGATGTATGCAAGGTCCTTTCCAAAGATTGCTCATTTCGTTCCGATCCGATAAAAAACATGGCCGACAGCGCGGAACTTAGATTTAACATTGGACCCTATGGAAAAAATCACATTTTCATCTTCTGCTCTGAAACCACTGAAACAAATTCAACCAAACTGTACAGGAATGATGTACTAAAGGTCCTTAACAATTATTGCTCATTTCTTTTCGATCCGACATAAAAAATAGCCACCAGCACGGAACATGGATTAACTTTAGACCCTAAGGGAAAATCACATTTTTAGCTCACCTGACCCCTAGTTCTAATGACTAGGCATTAACTTAATGCCTAATTTCACCTTTTGCCGCTAACATAGATATCAATAAATCGAATTATGGAGATTTGAACTGAATTATAGATATCAATAAATCATTTATAGATATTAATAAATAGCACCATTTATTGATATTTTAAAATGATTTATAGATATTAATAAATGATTTATTAATATCTATAAATCGTACACTATTTTAAATATCTATAAATCATTTTTAAATATCAATTATTCATTTCTTAATATCAATAAATCATTTTTAAATATCAGTAAATAAAGCTGTATTTATTGATATCAACAAATGCTGATTTATAGATATCTAAAAATATTTATTAATATCTATAAATGATTTATTTATATCTATAATTATTTATTAATATCTATAATTCATTTATAGATATCAATAAATAGGGAATAAATTCCACAACAGCTTTCCATAAAACTTTGTCAATAAGTAACACAAGAGACATTTCAAATACGTACAGGTCAGTGAATAGTCATTTTTTTTGCTTTTGGGGGATAACGATTCTGTAGTACATACAATTAAGCATTATATTTCTTTCCTTTTTATTTTTTTGAAATTAATTTTCAATAGAATTAAACAAATACAACCAAAAATTTACCTCTTCCTTCCCATGCCATTTCCTCGTGCATGTATTACCCTGGGGTAAAACTATTAAAATGTGTTTTGGCAGAAAGTATTTCATTATACAGACAAAATTTACGCTTTCTCTCTTCTTCATTCTTCTTTGATAAGGTTTTAGAGGTTCAACACAATTCACTGAATTTTTTTTTACTGAATTTAATGCCCTTTCGACTCACTTTGAAAAATACATAAACCACAATTGAAGTTTATCTGAATATTAGATATTGGTTAAAATCAAAATTATAGAACAACTTCATCCATATAATTCTTCTTTGATACTGAGTCAACTTTCGAGCATAAAGACATATATATATTGCGAAAATAACAATGCAGTAATTAGATAGGCGATAATCCTTTTAAACTCTTGATTACATAAATGTCTCAACAATGGTTTAAGTAAGAGAAACAATGGCCGAGTGTGAAATCATGATAAACAATCCACGAGCCGGAGGCGAGTGGATTCTTTTTCATGAATTCACACTTGGCCATTGTATCTCCTTTACTTCGTATATGTAAGAACATGATAATCCCCTTCTTCGTGAAAAAGTACGAGCATTAGCGAGTACTTATCACGAAGATAGGGATAATCATGTTCTGATATATTTAGAATTTTGTTAAGTACTCGAGAAATAATTGCAATAATCAAACATTATAGACACTCAATAGATAGACTAATTTAGCCCTATTTGAGTTCACCCATGCATCACATAATTGGAGTAATTAAGGTAAATAAAAAAACTGAAGGTGATAAAACAGGTGTTATAAATGAAATTACATAGAGTTATTCACAATGGAGAAGGAAGGTTTAAAGCTTACAGAATTTAAAAGAGATGATTTAGATATACTGACTTATAGTTTATACTATTATGGAACCTGAGGCTTTAAATGTGCTACAGTGGATATGTATTTTTTATATTTTTTTATATATTTTTTGGTTGGTTTGGGGGGTGCTGATTTCCCGATTTAATCATCACAAAATCCTGATTGCAAGGACTTAATTTGTGTACGAATATTACGTTTTTTGATAACTAATTCTGCCAAAATTTTTAAAAATATTTCCAAAAGGGTGGTTTGAAACCATAAACGCCATTTCTATCCTCCTATGCTTCATACTTGTTTTTTTTATTAAAGTAATGATAACATCACCTCAATCTATTATTGCTTGTGTTTATCTCAATTATATTGAATAGTCAATTTATTGTATGAAAATATTATAATACTGGCTTTTTGAGTGAATGACAACTCCTTCATATTTTACAGATAATTGCTTTACAATCGACACAAAATGTCTCAAGCAGTTTTAAGCTATTGGCCCTAACATGTAAAATACAATAGATAATCCCTAGTAAGAACATGATTTCTTATCACATATTAACATTCTCTCGTCCAATCAAAAGCCTTCCTTTCACCCTCTATTTTTCATAGATCACACTTTTTCTACTTTTTCCGTGTACTAAGTAAGGGATTATCTTATTGTTTAAAAATTGTTGTTAGACAATGCATTCATTGGTACAGGCCAAAGTGTCATATAGATAATCCTTTTATTGCCTGCAGCTATATACAATTTGTAATTAAATAACATACATTTTCACTAATACGAAAAGCCCATATCGTGAAAAACAATGAAATTTGTACATTAGATAAATGCATTGTCAAACAAAAATATTTTTAAACAATAAAATAAATTCTCACTTGGTACATGTAAAAAGTAGAAAGTTTACTCTATGAAAAATAAAGGGATGAAAGGAAGACTTTTTGGTTGATTATTAAATTTGAAAAAAAAATAAATACATACATACAAATAAAGTCACTTTTATTTATTATCCATCACTATTAGATAATAATATTTCAATGGCAGGATAAATCTAACATACCGTCCTTATAGTTTAACAGAAACAAGAGTGATTACAAACTGAGTAGATTTTATTTCATTGTTGGTCAAAAACAACTGATTATTGCCAAAGGGCCTTTTCTCATATATGTAGTACCTTAATTAACCAATAATAGAAATTGTAAAGCCATTGATTAAACCACTCGAAATGTAAATATGTGATACATGCGTTAGAGAATGATAAGCCATGCTCTATGAAATAAGCTAAAGCTCCTCGCACTATATTTCATAGAGCATGGCTTATCATTTTCTAACCCTTACTTATGTTCTTCACAAATAAGACAGCTGAAATCCAATTATCTGATTGGTCGAGAGTACTTAACTATTATTTTTCAATTTCTTTATACAGGTATTAAAATATTATTTTTCAATTTCTTTTTACAGGTATTAAACATTTCCGAAAACAATTTAAAACTTTTATGCTTATATTTATGTTGACTTTTACAGGTAAAACCATAGGGGTCATCTCAAAGTTTATAATGACATTTGAAAAAGCGAATAACGAAAAAGAGGAATATGCATTTTTTTTAATCAACAAAATCTTTACGCCTGGTACAAATATAACAGCCTGTGTATGAACAGGATGAAGATAGCGATGTCCAGAAAAATATAGCTCCAAGAGTTCGAGTAGCGGCCGGTTAATTTCGGTTGAGGTACCATCAACTACACCAACTGCCATGGAAATTTTTCTCAGTTTCCAACTTTTGCTCGCCATTCTTGTAAGAATTGCCATTGTACAAAATTGTGAAAAAGTTGGTAAAAGACAGGAATGCACCAATTTATTTCATTATGTATTGTATAACGCCTACATAAAAAATTAAGGATAGCATATAATAACAGGAATATGATCTTAGCCCAAGCATGAACAACATAATTCTGTTTCTCGGTTAAAGTTTGTATGCCTTGCTAGTCTGGAAAATCAATTCTAGTTTGTCTAAGTATGCATAAAAGGGTTTCGGGCTTTTCCGCAGTTGTTTGAAAAAAGAGTATCTTTGTCTAGAATACATGCGGAAAACATCATTTCCCTCTTAAGTGTTTAAATTGTTGCCCTCAATCCTATATCTGAGGAAATTTATAACAAGTTGACAATGTAGGGTTCTTTGTTTCCGCTATAAGCGAAAATCTTTGGCTGGTCAAACTATACCGCTGCAATATTACACTTAGTCAAATTATTTCGTCGAAAATTTAGAACGAAACACAAAAATCTAACAATTTATTCCGTCGAAAATTTAGAAAGATACACAGAAAAATCTAACTAGTAGGGTACCTCCAGATGATGTTTCTAAAGAATGTCAAAAGTCCGGACGGTTGTTTGTATGCCTGAAAAAAGAGCGCTGACATTTATATGTGTATTGATGTATTGGAATTCATTGAAAAAATGTGTTACATTAATTTTCATAACATCCCTATGTGTCAGAAGAAAATTCATTTTTTTCTGTTCGTTTGAATTTTTTTATACATGTTAAGGCACAGACCATTTGATTTTCAGTTAAAATGGGGGATGCCTTGGATCTTTCTGAAAAAAAAAATCCCAACCAATTTTGAAAAAAAAATTCTATGGCCAGCACCTTGGTTTCAAAATAAAATCTGTAGTTAGAAAATAGCCTTGCTCAATAAATTCTAGCACAATGTATACGGGAATAAGATAACTTTGTTTTATTTTTTAGCTTTTTATAAGTTAGGGAGCGGACAGGTTGGAGCCTTTTCTCTTCCCCCATCTTGCTCTTTCTTCCGTTCAATCATTCCTTTTCCCTCTCTCCATCTGACGCCCCTTCCTCCATTCTGGTCCTTTTTCTCCCTTCCCCTTCTTGTCTTTTTCTCATTTTTCCAGCCCCCTTTCAGCTTTTCTCAACCTCTGTCTCCCAGTCTCCATTTATTCCCCTTTTTATCTCTTTCTTGTGCTTTTTCTCCTTTGCTCCGTCCCATTTCTCCTTTCTCCTGCTCCTTGTCTCCCGGTCTCAATTTTTTGTCCCTTTTCTTCATTCATTGTCCCCTTTCTGCTCTTTGTCGTCCCTTTCTCTTGTTCTTCCTTCACCCCCACAACTTATGTAGACTATACAGCCGCGTCATATTTAGTAACATTGTATATTTTGAGATGACCCTTATGTAAATTTACCTGTTATTATCACCTTCAACTTAAAAGTCAATGTAAATTTAGTTTTCGAAAATGTCTATTAATATGTATAATATATATATCAGTGATTAGGGATGTTACTAGATATACTTTATTTTCCGATGTAATACATCTCTTCTATATATTCCTCCACTTTTGGAGAACCAGTAATGATGAAGTATATGAAAATATTCCTGATTTAAACGTATGATCAAAGTACTGATACCACTACTAGGCAGAAATACAATGAGTTTATTATAAATGTTCCAAGGGGATTGTTTTCTTAATGATGCTTGAATAATGGTTGGAGGGGAACAGTTCGGTGATATTGGAAATATTTTATGTCATCAAAATTAAAATATTTATGGTATATTTCAGGATTGATTATGATAATAATGATGAAAGCCTTGGGGAAAGATATTGCTAAATACACTAGAAAAGATGATCTGGTAAACTTTTGTTTCTAAAGGCACTGTAATGTATATCTTTATTGGCATATCTTATGTCTCTCGAATCACTGTTGATAACCTCTGACATTACCCAAAGGAATGTTGCAATTTTTCAAACTAATTTCCCAATTCACAAACAAACACAAAACATTCTGAAAATGTCTCGTCATCACAATTGATGTACAGTGGAACCTGTCTAATCCGACACACTGTGGGACCATAAAAATATGTCGGATTATACAGGATGTCGGAATACTCAGGTTTAAAAAGCATTGAAAAGTTATCTTTAGGACCAATAAATAACGTCGGATTTGACAGGATGTTGGAATACTCAGGNCACATATTTCGGTATATGGATTTCCAATATTTTGATTTTATCTGCACTGAAGAGACATCAGTTGTCAAAATGTGCATATGCAGAATCCACATTAACAGCAAGTTCGGTATTGTGTTATTTAAAAGGTTATTCACTGTAAGTATAAATATATAGTTGAATTTTTATGACTTGACTGTATTGAATTCATGGTGAATTAAAGGTATTATTAACAGTAAATTTACAATTCACTAACCATCTTTATTCCTCTTGTAACACCAATAACAACCCCTCAAAATCTCCTGTCCTTTGTCAATAAAACAAAGTCCTATTCAATACTATTGGATTCCAATATGTACTGCCTGAATGGGTTTACTTTGATACTCCTTTGAAATAAAGGAAACAAACCATAATAATTTATTAATGGACACAAATAACAGTCATATGAAAGATGCAGAATGTTTTCTTAAGTTAGGCAACCATTGTAAATGGAACATTCCAGTGATCTTTATAGATACAGTCAGTACAGTTTCAAAATAAATTTTCAATTGAAGTATTCTTTATATGTGTTGTCATATTATACTAATAAACTGAAGATATTAATTTCCTTTCCTTGTTTACCAAACAAAGTTTTTCACCCTTATATTTAATTGTTTGCCATGAATATAAGGATGAATGAAGGTCACATCTTTTGAAAGCAGCAAATTGTGCTGCAGAGTAGGATCTGTAAGTCTTACCATGTGGCACTGAAATCAAAATATTGTGTTGCAGAATGAGGCCTGTTAGTCTTGCCATGTGGCATTGAAATCAACACATTGTTTTACAGAATAAGGCCTGTAAGCCTTGCCATGTGACACTGAAATCAAAACATTGTGTTACAGAATAAGGCCTGTAAGTCTCGCCATGTGCCACTGTAATCAAAACACAGTGTTACAGAAAAAGGCCTGTAAGTCTTGTCATGTGGCATTGAAATCAAAACATTGTGTTACAGAATAAGGCCTGTATGTCTTGCGATTTGGCATTGAAATCAAAACAATGTGTGACAGAATAAGGTCTGTAAGTCTTTTCATGTGGCATTGAAATCAAAACATTGTGTTACAGAATAAGGTCTGTAAGTCTTGTCGTGTGGCATTGAAATCAAAACATTGTGTTACAGAATAAGGCCTGTAAGTCTTGTCATGTGGCATTGAAATCAAAACATTGTGTTACAGAATAAGGCCTGTAATTTTTGTAACATTACACTGAAAACAACACATTGTGTTACAGAACAAGGACTGTAAGTCTTGTCACGTGACACTGAAAGCAACACATTGTGTTACAGAACAAGGTCTTTAAATCTTGTCACGTGACACTGAAAGCGACTCATTATGTTACAGAACAAGGTCTGTAAGTCTTGTCACGTGACACTGAAAGCAACACATTATGTTGCAGAACAAGGTCTGTAAGTCTTGTCACTGATACTGAAAGCAATACATTTTATTACAGGACAAGTTTTGCCATGAGACTCTGAAAGCAAAACATCGCGTTGTGTTACAGAATAAGGCCTGTAAATCTAGTCATTTGACACTGACATAAACACATTGTATTACAGAATGATGTCTTTACGTCTAATCATATGACACTGAAATCAACACATTGCGTTACAGAATAAGGTCTGCAGGTTTTCTCACGTAACACTGAAATCAAAACAATGTGTTACAGAATAAGATCAGTAAGTCTTGACAGGTGACACTGATTATCCACAATCAATAACAAAACGTTTCCATGTATACAAATAAAATAAAAAAAGATAACAGGAAACACATACAATGGCC
>MJUU01021042.1:35574-57257 GCA_002080025.1 Modiolus philippinarum | reverse complement strand
AGCTTTCATAAGTATGCTAACAGATTTAGTGTAGCTCTTACTGTTTTTGTCCCACTTGCAGTGTGACGGGTGCTGTTAACAGAACAGGACATGCTTACCCTTCCGGAGCACCTGATGTCACTCTCAGTTTTACTGGAGTTCATACTGTTAGTGCCTTTGTTTTGAATGTTGTAATTTCTGTTTCTGTGCTTTGTACCTGTCTAACGTCATTGTTTCTTTTTGTGTCTAACGTCATGGTTTTCTGTTTTCTCATTTTGGCCGTGTCTTTGGACTTCGATTTTTGTAAATTTCACTCCTTTGTTCCTTCGGTATTCTACTGCCGTTGTTCCATGCTACAAAGAGCCAGATGGGGCCCAGATTTCAAAATGGATATTCTCTTAAATTTTTAGTTTTCACCGATTTCAAAGGTAGTTTTTTTTCGAATCCTCTTGATGGAATCTTTTAGTTGTAAGCAACAGATCTTGCATTGCTCTTAACATTTCTGAAGTATAAGTGATAACAAGGGCTTATAGTTCGTTTTCATTTAATTTGCACACCAAATACTCTTTTTTATGCTTTTGATTAAATAATTAAAAAAAAAATGAGTTAATTAAAAAGTGAATCATTGAGGTTCATCATTTTAAAAAAAGTTGATTTTTTTACAGTGAAAGAAAATCGTTTAAAATATTCATATTGCATGTAGTCACAACACACAAGAATGATTATATATCATTTTCATATTCACTGGTAATATATTCTTTTGTTTATATTATAGTTTTTGCTATGTTAGGAGTGTTATCACCATCATCTAGAGGAGCATTAATGACAACAGCTATATTTTTGTTTGTATTCATGGGGTAAGTCATGTTTTATTATAAAGTATCTTCTGGAACTTTCTCAACTCATCTTACGAAATGGGGGAGACTTTTGTGATACCCTAGCGTTCGTGTCCTGCTAACCGAAATTTCTACTTAAACCATACGGATTTGTATGATGCATTTCGGGTTGACAACTGCAATGCATGCTGGGATGCTGTCTCTTACCTACAGTTTACAAATGAACGACTTGGTCACATGCACTATTGGATGACACCTGCAATGGAGCAATGGATGCTTTGGGTGATGTCTATGACCTACATATTAAACATTAGCTACATTAATAGGTAGAATAGTTCAAGCTCATTTCTGGTTACTGAAATGTCCAACATGTGACAATGCTTAGCATGCTATGGCTGCTTTCTATGTTTCATTTACAGATTTGTCAAATCTTGCCTAAAATCGGATTCGATAGTTTTAAATGCATAGTTTGCTATTTACCGTAAAGACTAAGTATGAAGTTTTATCAACATAAGTAAAAATTACAAATCTTTTACATATTGTAAATGGGGGTAATAACAAAATTGCCGGACAGAGTTGTAAAGAGCCGAAATCCATGAGACAAAAAGACAAATCAGGTGGAAACCACCGGAAAAATGTCAACCGCAATGGCCCTGACTTGGTACAAACCGGTTTTATGGCATGCCAAACCTCCTTTTCAATTGCGAAAGTATCCGGTACCTACTCAACAGCAATTGCCATTGAAAGGTCGTAGACAGTTGAAAGAAATGATCATGCCAGTACTAAGTAAAAAAAGAAGCAGTGTTCGGACTAATATCTGTTAAAGAACCTTTTTAATGATCGTATGAGACGAAATGTTTTGAAGCCTTGATTAATAAGGCGGTCACGGAGTTAACTATTTCTCCAACCTCGGACAAGTGAATTCATTGTATTTCTCTGTCTTACACAGGGGGTGTAAGATAAGCTACACGCATTTATTCCTGCCAATATCTTATAATTAGTATATACTTCGCTTCGGTTACATGAATCGGTAAGTATATTATTTAATACCATAAAATAGAATATATATTGCCTTCGAACGATTAAAAGTGAACTAAAACACGCAATAAAGGCATAAATCTTTGGCAATGAAATAAACCGGACTTGGTGCTCCATGCTTTATGACGTCGTGAAGTAATTCACTGATGTCAACAATGTCGTTTCGACGGTGATTTGTTTGATTTTTTAGATGTGGGAGAAAAATAATAAAATAACAGTGAAAGGGTCAGACAAAAAAAAAATCTCAGACACCCTTGGGTAAGATTTCTAGCGTCTCGGACTTAGCAAGCTTCGTCCGAGTCTTGAAATCTTAACCTGGGTGTCTGAGATTTTTCTTTCTGATTCGCCCTGGTGTTAGATTTTCATAATCCAATGAGAAAGTCTGTATAATTTGTGCTAGCTCTCGTGTAAGGAATCAATTGTAAAGCATACACTCCGCAAGCAGGAGAAACTGGAATATTACTGTTCATGTTAGGGAAATAGATAATTTTGAAATTGAAGTCGTCCATTTTGTCGTAAATTTTAGTACTATGATGACCATTTGCGTCAAATGCGGGATGTAAGTCCAAAAAATGTGGATTTAGTGGTTTCTGTCGTTTTTCCTTCATCTCTAGTTCTGGCAGTTATATAAATGAAATCCATTTAGCAAAAGATGCGTTATTGATGGAAAGAACATCATCAATATATCTATAAGTGAGACTGAAGGATCTTGAATCTTTTATGTCATGATCTTTTACGAGTCCCTGAAGAAATTCAGTTTCGTAAGAATATAAAAACAAGTACGAGTACAGGAGCACAAGTTAAGTCCATTGGTATGCCAACTCACTGTTGATAAATAACACCTCCAAATGTGAAAAATGCATTATCAATTGGAAAATAAAACACACTGCACACCTGTTTTTCTTCGTAGCATACTTTTCTTTTTAAATTGGTTTTTGAATCGGCAAATGATTTTTGAATGATACCTTTGATTTGTGATTTTTGTTTATCATGAGGAAGCGTGGTATATAGTGTGGAAAAATCAAATGTTTTCAGAGAATGTATTTGAGGAAAGAATCGGGATTTAAGGTCTTCCAATACATTCTTCGAATTTTTAAGTTACCACATTTGATATATGCCACTTCGGGCATGAATAGTTTTACAGTATGATTGATGCCCGTCTTTGACTGCAGACAAAATCTTAGTTCAATTGACAATTCAGTAGTTGAGCAAGATGAAGATCCTGCGATGTTTCTTTCCTTATATGGATTTTTATGTAATTTTGGTACCCTATATAGGTATAACATGTCTTGATTCTTAACTTAGATATGGATATTCAAGAACGAGATGAATGACCTATGATTGGAAAGGATTTCATATTTGGCAAAGGAAACACTTTTGTAAATAGCACTACCTGGTGCATTGTGATCAATGCCCAGTTCTTTCATGAGGCAGTTTTAATAATGTGCTTTACATACAAAAACGATTATCAGGAGAGGCATGTTTTTACATTAAGAAAGGTGTAAATACAAAAACTGTAAAAATATATAAAGTGTAAAGTAATGTTCGAAACATAATAGAAAGATTAAGATATATATTAAAGGTGTACAAAAAAAAAAGTTTTAGAAACAACATGATCTTTTTGTTTTACAGTGTATTTGCTGGGTACTTCTCTGCTCGACTTTATAAAACAATGGAAGGATTAGATTGGAAAAAGTCAGCTGTCCAGGTAGGTCTCGTGTCTGTTTGCAAGATAACTGTTTATGTATGGAGAGTACCGTTTTGGTATTTTATTGATTTCTACAATAAAATAGATTTTATGATTTATTTCAAAACATTAGCTTAAATGTTCAGTGAAGAAGTGAAGGCTTCTAAAATATAAAGATTTTATAGAAACTTGTTTTGCTAAGGGTGCATGAGCTTCAGTTTTCGGAAGCATTCTATATCCTCGGGTTTTATCAATTCAAAGATTGTTAGATACTTTTGTACATGGATCCTTTTTTCAATGTTAAATGGATGAAATAGACAATGCTTAAAATATTTTCAGTTTCAAATTATATTTTTAAAATATTTAAAGGCATAGAAGGAGCTGATGGAAAATGAAGGAAAAATCTAAAGAGAACCGTTTCCCGCAAACTTTTGACGTCTTATATAGCAATTACAAAAACAGGATGGCAGCATATAAACATTTATACAGTGATGTCCAAAATATTTGCTGGTCTTCATTTATTAGCAAAGATCTTCAAAACATTAGGCAAGAGTTTTCATTCTAATTAAACATTTTCTGACACTCATATTTCTTTTAAAAAATCCTGTAAGGCTTAAGGCTAAAGCTTTTAATTGTGATGATAATTATACATGTAGTTCCAATATTTCATTTCATACAGTTAAACTAGTTACACCACCCAATCTGAATCAAAAAGAAAAGACATCACAGGAATAAAATATGAATGATTTCTGTGAACCAACTTACTTTCACGGATACTTTAGTTTGCGTTTTATCTATCCCGGTCTGCTGCATGGCGATCCATCTGCGCAATTATATATCTGTGTCGATGCATTTACTTCAGGATTCGAAATATTCGAAATAATTTACTATTTTTCGTTTTTTTTCTCGAAAATTAGTTGGTTTACAGTATCAATTTTTCTTACGGCATATTTTCCTATAGAAAACAACATTTTAAATTTTTTTTCAGACAGCGACACTGTACCCCGGAATCATGTTTGGAACAACAATTTTATTGAACTTTTTTATGTTGGGAAAACATTCATCTGGAGCTGTAAGTTTATATCTTATGATGTGGAAGCAATATATATTTATCACACTCTTAAATTAATCTTGTATCTAAAAACTACTCACAAGTTATCATTCAATGATAAATTTTCATGCAGTCATTTCACTGGTCCTTCATGTGATATTCTGGAACTTCTTTTGTTATGTTTATTTTTGTGTTCATTATCATAATGTCGTCTGCATTATTTTTTTGAAAATTTATTCTAAAAGAGATGATTTAAAAATGGGCTTCATATATACAGATCTGTGTAAGATTACAATAGAAATTGTGATTGGAAAAACTAAGACGAAAGTCCATATAGGCATGCAAAAGTATGACGACGGCGGCATAAATTTTTACTAAATTACAAGATATTTTGAAAAAACCTTCGATATAGGATTTTGCACATTTGGTTCATCAGTAGCACAAATCAAGTGCTACCTTGCGGACATAAAATCATATTGTGCATGTTAAGCATCTTATATTGGATTGTTACTGATAGGTAGATGGTAGTTTAGTTTGTAGGTTGGTCTTTGGTAATACATGCTAGTCTGGCGAAACTTTTGTCCTTTACCTTAATTTCATTTTAGTGACCATGCTTAGTTTTTCTGATTAGGTCAGTTTCTCAATAACTATAAGCGGGACGTCAATATATTTACTACGTAAGTTGGTCTAGGGTAGTACATGTAAGTTTTGCATATTACCTTTGTCCTTGACCTCAATTTCACGGTCGAGTGGCCATATTAAGTTTCTCTCGGATTAGGTCAATTTCTCAAAACTATGTGGTAGGCCAATGATATGTAGTAGGATGCTTAGTCTTAAGTAGAACATGTCAAACTGGCAGTTGACTTTCCTTCTTCATCTCAATTTCATGGTCTAGTGAGTGTGTGTTGCTTCTCAAGATCTATTAATGGTACGTCAATCATATTTGGTATGTAGGTTGGTCTCGGGTAGTACATAATGGCATGAAATGTGGCTTTTGTCAGTGACACACAGTCTAGTGAACATGTTCAGTTTTTCTGATTAGGTCAGTTAGATTTCACATCAATTAAGATGCCAAGCAAGGACAGGCGGTGACAAATATCTATAAGGGTACAATTTGTTTTTATTAGTTCATTGATAATTCGAGTCGATAACAAATATTATACTTTATGCAAATTTCTTTCAATATCCATTAATTTCATTGGACAAGCCGCAGTTGTTAATTTATACTAATCTTTCGTTTGCTCTTCCCATCCCTAGCAACATGTGATAATATAAGCAGCAGGAGTTAACGTCTACAATTAACACCCGCTGAATAAGAAGTTTACCGAACATGTTTATTAACTCCCGCTCAGACCGACGTTTACCGATTTTTATTCAAACCAAACATATGAGGGTATAACCCCCTACCTCCTTAAGGTAGATGGGTACTCCAAATTTTTTCCATAGGTTTTTTTATTTTCACAGGAAAGTTTCCTTATTATATTAGCATTGAAATAAAACTGGAGGCTCCCAGGAGCCTGTATCGCTCACCTGGCTTTCAGTTGCCACAATCGTGGTAAAATTGTAAGTTATACAGTTGATCTTCAGTCTCTTAAACTTTAATACCTCGAACACCACCAATATCTTGAACAGTATTTAACGTCTGATCATATTCTACTATATTCCTTTGTTGGGTTTTTTTGACAAAAAAACGTTCTTGCTAAGGACCACTTTCGACACCAGTTTTGAAATCGAGACGTCATTTTGTAAATGGCGGTCAGCAAACAATTATCAACATCGGTTTTCAAGTCGCAACATCAATATCTATTTGGAAAAAAATGTCATTGAAATAGGACAATGTTGAAATTTCCCGCCTATTTTGCGGTTATTTTGAAAATAGCGATCAACACACAATTTTCAACATCTGTTTTGAAGTTGCAACATCAATACCTGTTTGGAAACCAAATTTCATTGAAATCGGACAATGTTGAATTTTTCCGCCTTATGTGGCGGCCATTTTAAAAATGGCGGTCAACGAATAATTGTTAACATCTGTTTTGAAGTTGTAACATCAATACCTATTTGGAAACCAAATTTCATTGAAATCAGAAGATGTTGAATTTTCACGCCTCTTTTTGGCGGCACTGATCTCACCCATGGTTTTTTATTGGGTCCGTGTTGTTCATCTTTGTGTGTGAGTGTCTTCATTTTTCTTTTCAGTGCCGTACCCATGTTGTGTCTCTGTTTTTGTTTCCGCCTTTTTTGTATCTGGTTTTGCCATTGTCCTTGGATTGTTCGCTTTTGGATTGACGGTTCGGTTCTCACTTACTTTGAAGTAGTGACATCAATAACAACTTGGATACCAAATTAAATTGAAATCAGACGATGTTTAAATTTCACGCCTTTTTTGGCGGCCATTTTGAAAATGGCAGTCAACAAATAATTTTTAACATCGGTTTTAAAGTTGCGACATCAATACCTATTTGGAAACCTTCCATTGAAATTGGACAATGCTGAATTTTCCAGCCTTTTTTGGCGACCATTTTGAAAATGGCGGTCAACGAACAATTTTTAACATCAGTTTTGAAGTTGCAACATTTATACCTATTTTGAAACCAAATTTCATTGAAATCCGACAATGTTGAATTTTCCGGCCTTTTTCTGGCGGCCATTTTGAAAATACCGGTCAACGAACAATTTTCAACAAAGGTTTTGAAGTTGCAATATCAATATCTATTCGGAAACCAAATTTCATTGAAATCGGACAATGTTGAATTTTCCCGCCTTTTTGGCGGCCATTTTGAAAACGGCGGTCAACGAACTATTTTCAACACCAGTTTTGAAGTCGCAAAAGCATGGCAAACAAGTAATCATTTCATACTTAACCTTCATCTTCATAGTTTTGGAAATAAAAAACGAAAACAACGAAAAATTTAAAAATTCTGTGAAAAAAGGGGTAATAACTCCTACAAGGATTTATGGATTTCTTCAAAATTTCAGGGTGAGTAGATCTTGATATGCTGAACATTTTTGCAATTTACACTTGACTTCCATCTGTTACACTTTCTGAAATAAAAAAAGATGCACAAATTTTGAAAATTTTACGGAAAAAGGGCTATTACTCCGAGATGGGTTTCAGATTTTCTTTAAAATTGCACAGTGGGTAGATCTACTCATGTTGATCATTTTTACCCCATGTCAGATTTTTTATATCTGTAATGGTTTTTTGAGTTGTTTGCAAAAAAGAAAAAAAAAAAAAACAGCAAGTTACCTCTATGTTCTATTTCTAGTAACAGCGGCCATGTTGTTTGGTCTACGGATATAAAAATCACAAACTTGAAAGTGCATACCCTAGCGATGATTCAGATTAAGTTTGGTTAACATTGGCCCAGTAGTTTCAGAGAAGAAGATTTTTGAAAAAAGTAAACGGACGGACGGACTGACGACGGACGCCGATTGATGGCAAAAGCTTACATGACCTTTGGTCAGGTGAACTAAAAATAAAAAAGGGGGTCACCATGCTTGTTTTAAAATAACTGATATCAAAATAATCAAATATTTCTAATGTATATATAGGGAAAAACAGGTATTTTGTTCTTTTCTTTAAAACTGTTCCATAGATTTCTTTCTACTTTACTCATGTGTTAGCACTTTGAACACATTTTCGAAAAATATGAAGAAAAATGGGGGTCACATAATTTATTTTCCAAATATTTTGTAAAATGTGAATTTTCATAGTGAGTATGTAAAATATTTTTATCAGATTATCTCCCTTTTTCAAATATCCTCCTCCAATTTATTTAATATACCTCATCTAATTAGATAAATACACGTTAAATCAAGTCAAAGTAGGTCTTTTTCATTTTGTATCACGGATATAATATTGATTTATTCATTACAAATAAAAATATTTGCATATTTAAAAAGCAGAAAATACCAAAAACAGCAAAAACAAGAGGAAAGCTGTCAATGTGACAGCAAACCGGGTTTTCTTTTACATGGACAGAATATCATACTTATGGATTGACCCTGAATATTTGAAATGTAATATGTATAATTTTTATTAATTTTCAATGTTAAACCTTCCACCAAAGTAGTCTATTTCTGAAAGCTCAGCAACTTGGATTTTAATCAAAATGGAAATAAAAGTACTGTGCATGCCTCTGATACAGGTACAAATTATCTGCATTATAAAAACTTCCTGTCTATTAAGTTGTAGGATATTTGTTCTGGACAAATGGGACACCCTGTTGGTAAAAATTTGACAAAAAAATGACTAAGTTCAACAACTGATATTTTTGACATAAATTATCAAAAATCAAAATCAAACTACCATGCATACCTTTGATATAAGAGCAATTGATCTGCAAAATAAAAACTACCTGTCTCAAATACTGTAGGAGATTTGCTCCTGACAAAGAGGGGTGCCCTATTGTTAAAACTTTGACGTAAAAATGACTAAGTTCAACCAGTGATATTTCTGACATAAATTATCAAAAATCAAAATCAAAGGACCATTCACACCTTTGATATAACAACGGCAGTAGAATACCGAAGGAACAAGGGAAGCGATGACTATAAAAATCGAAGTCCAAAGACATGGCAGAAACGGTAACAGATAAAAACAAAGACAAAACAAGGACGTGAGACAGCTACAATGCACGNATCTGCAAAATAAAAACTTCCTGTCTCAAATACTGTAGGAGATTTGCTCCTGACAAAGGGGGTGCCCTATTGTTAAAAATTTGACGTAAAAATGACTAAGTTCAACCACTGCTATTTTTAATAAAAATTATCAAAAATCAAAATCAAAGTACCATGCACACCTTTGATATTTGTACAATTGATCTGCAAAATAAAAACTTCCTGTCTCAAATACTGTANGGCACCCGTCACACTATCAGTGAGTCAATCCGGGGTTGAGTCAAATCCGGTTATGTCAAATCCGTGAAGACGTGAAATTTAGCTGAAAATGTCCGTTTTCATTTGGGACACAGACACGTCATATCTGTCAATGATGTCATGGTGACGGCCATAGAATTTCTGAAGGGATGAAAGTAACAAAGGCTGAACAAATCCCTGACTAAGCAGCTTTTGGGACAGTGTTTTTGCTCTAACTAAAAAGTCACTGTATAAACTGCATGCCCGACAGTAACGAATCAACTGTGAAATGTACACTCCATAGGCTGGAGAGGCAGGTATATTGCTGCTCAGAAAGGGAAAGTTCACAATTGGGAAGTTAAAATCATCACGTTTGTCATACAGCTTAGATTTCAAACGTCCCTTTTCGTCAATGTAAATTAAAAGATCTAAATACGTGATATATGATATATGAACAATTAATCTGCAAAATAAAAACTTCCTGTCTCAAATACTGTAGGAGATTTGCTCCTGACAAAGGGGGTGCCCTATTGTTAAAAATTTGACGTAAAAATGACTAAGTTCAACCACTGCTATTTTTGATAAAAATTATCAAAAATCAAAATCAAAGTACCATGCACACTTTTGATATTTGTACAATTGATCTGCAAAATAAAAACTTCCTGTCTCAAATACTGTACCCATTTGGCAGCCGCCCGCCCGCCGCCCGCCGCCCGCCCACCATTTTCACCATTTTAATAACCGGATTTTTCCGATGGAAAATCCGGTTAATAACAAATTCAAATTCAAATAGGAGAAGACTACCAATCTACCTTAAGTCTAGAATACACCCATTTGAGATGAAGTCTCTAGTCAATTTTTTTTATTTTTTAATAATTTCGAGATTTGAAGTACAAGTCCAAAATGCTATGAGTTTTGAGTCCGTGGACCAATGGACTCAAGTGGTCAAGTCCAAAGAACGCCAAAAATAAGGCCAAAGTCCAGAGTCCAAAAAAGGGGGGTTATACCCTCACATGTGACATGCATTATTGATTTTGTAATGTTATTGTTTTAGTGATTGTTTTCTCAGCACTTGGGCAACTCGGCATTCAGTCTAATAAAAACATATTGCCCTTGGATGAAGATGTTAGGGTGATTAACGCACTCGGAGAAAAATTATCACCCTCCACTTCGTGTCGGGTGATCATTTTTTACCTCATGTGTTGATCTACCCTAACATCTTCATCCAAGGGCAATATGTTTATAATCTACAAGTCTCACTAGTTGTGAAACTATCACTCTTCTGATTAATTTATTAGTAAACTCTTCTGCTGTGATGTTCAATTAATGATAGTTGAGTGAATAACCTAAATTAACTAGCTAACTGTATTTTATCTAGAAAAAATAAAGAAAGCAGCAAGTGTATTAGATATAAATAAAGTAATCTTATTCCTTAAAATAATAATAATAATTAGCTGATTTGATTTACAGATACCCTTTACCACAATGTTAGCCTTGTTATGTATGTGGTTTGGTATATCTACACCTCTTGTGTTCCTAGGATATTACTTTGGTTATAGAAAACAGGTATAATTATGTGTTTAAGATTATTCCGCCATTTTTGTCTAATAATTGTTCATTTAGGTTTCATTCATTAAGAAATTTAACAAAATAGCTATTTAAAATGAAAAGAAAGTTCAAATGTATTTAAAATTCATATTCCTAATCATTTTTATAACATTTTCATTACAAAAATGTGAGTTAAAACACATGAGCTTTAAATCTGTTGCTGGATTTATAGAACACAGAAATCATTCAAGGGAGATAATTTAATAAAATATTTTAACAAAGATATCACTAGAGAAATTAACATTTTGCAATTTTTCTCTCTTATTTCAACGGTGACACCTAATTTTTATTTTTTATATGTAAACTACATAACGATAATTAAACGCATGCAAAGTATTAAAAAATTCTATAATAGATTTTTCAAACTATCCACTCATATGATCATTTTCCCTATCATTTCTATGTAAAATCCTAAAATTTTCAATTTCAGATTTTGCGCTTAAATGCACGGTGACCCCCAAATTTTATTTAACATTTTGAACAATAAAACAATTATGTTTCTACACAGAAAATTTTACAAAATTCTATAATAGGAAATTAATACCCTGCAGACACCTTAATGAAATATCGCTACATAAGTAATCCTACATATATATTTAGTAAAATTACTGTCTTTCCTGTATATAACTAAAACACATGATATAACAAATTTTGGTAATAAGTACTTCAAAGATCAGGATATCTTTCATTAAGGCAAGAAATTCTGACTTTTTTCAACTTTCAAGTGGGGGTGGGGGTAAAGAAGTGAGATGATACGACATAGAATTTATTATGCAAAGCTCTGTCTTTAGCCGATTTTGGCTTAACATTTAGATCATATTGGTAATTTGTTCCCTATCAGTTTTTAAACATCTTTGAGTTTATGGTCTTCCAAACGTTTAGATTTTATCTGCACTGAAGAGACATAAGTTGTCGAAATGCGCATATGCACAATTTAAATTCACTGTAACTTCAGTATTTAGTAATTTTTTTATGTCAGTCAAGATATACCAATATTTAATTTGGATTAAATTTAAGTAAAAGAGAGGATAACAGAAAACATCTACAATATCAGAAAATTACAGTCACATGCCACAATTTGCCAGGAAACTACAAAGGAACAACACAAACAAGACAAAAGACAAACGTAAAAAACGATAGGAACTCGGGACCCGGTACCAGCAAAAGCCAGCAGTAGTGTTTAACCGGTTTATGGGTACCCAAACCTCCCCTTAAGTACCTATTTTTTCAGTAAAATGTGATTTCTAATGTCTTTAAACCTAAATGTATAACCAAAGTCCCATTAACATACCTAACATTGTAAAAACAAAAGATTTGTGATGTTTAATCATTGTTATAGTTGTTGAATCATACCAAATGGTAACTGATAGGTTTGAACACATGGATTTTATTTGGTTTTCATTTATCTCAATTAGAAACTATTGATGAGTAATGCAGAAATTTGTAAAGCGCTTTTGAAATTGTATCTTTTATGAAAAGAGCGCTATATAAATGGGGTTTATAATAATAATAATAATAATAATGGTACACCATACATCGGCCACCATGAATCTTTCCATATTTTTCGTTTTTTACCCCTTAGTCCTCTTTACTTCGCATCTGGTAAAATTTTAACGTAAATAATGTGTAACCATATGTATATATCTAAAACAAACAACTAGCTAAGAATTATTTCGATACTAATGTTACGCTAAATGATCGAGAACATATTACAATGTAGGTTTTACTGAATTATTATGCACAAAACAACGGCTGTAGAATACCAAAGGAACAAAGCACAAGATTACACAAATCAAAATCCAGAGACAAGGCAAAAGCAAGAACACCAAAAGACGGAAGACCAAAGACACCACATGCCCACAAAACACACGAACATTACATATACAACACGAAAAACTAAAGCACTGACAGTGTGAACTCTCAATAAACAAGAGTGACATCAGTGCTCCGGAAGGGTAAGCATGTCCTGCTCTGTGCACAGCACCCGTCACACTGTCAGTGGGTCAATCCAGGGTAAAGTCAAAACCGGTAATGTCAAATCCGGGAAGACGCGAATCTATCTGAAAATGTCATTTTTTATTTGTGACACTGACATTTCATATTCATCTATGATGTCGTGGTGACGGCCATAGAAATTCTGAAGGGACGAAAGTAACAAAGGCTGAACATATCCCTGACTCAGCAGTTTTTGTGACAGTGCTTTTGCTCTTTCCACAAAGTCACTGTATGTACTGCACGCTCTACATTACGAAGTAATTATGAAATATATACTCCATATGATGGGGATGCATGTATATTGCTGCAGAGAAAGGGAAAGTTCACAATTGGAGAGTCAAAATCATCACGTTTGTCATGTAATCTAGATTTCAGACGTCCATGTTCGTCAATGTATAACAAAAGGTCAAGTAATGAAGCAGAATCGGGTGTATCGGTGGTCTCTTTAATTTCAAGTTTATTGAGGTAGATACGATGTAAATATTCTTTAAATCTTGGGTTATTAAGAGAAAGTACATCGTCTATATATCTGAAGCTGAAATTAAAAGTCTGGGCTAGTTGTTTTTGTTTCTGTTGTATCAGCCCTTGTAAAAACTTTGTTTCATACGAAAAAAGGAAAAGCAAAGCTAAAAGTGGCGCACAATTTGTTCCCATAGGAATCGCTATTGTCTGTTGAAAACACGGCCTTCACATTCAACAAAAATGTTGTCGATCAAAAATTCAAGCATCTTAATTCACTGTATTTCTTGTTTGACTCAGTGTGGTTCTTTACAAAATATGTTTTATCTTTTCCTATTACCAGATAGGAATACCTGTGTTCTCCGTATTTGGTACAGAAACATTGATGTATCAGATCGGAAATTACTGTTTTAAGTTTATTATGGGGAAGTATGTTATGATGTCAAATATTTTATTTTTAAGACTAGCTCATTATGTGATTGGATATTTACACAAGGATTGTGGTCACGACTGCTATACTAGAATAATAAATATATAAAAAAGAAAATCATATTAAAATTTATTTTGCAGCCATACCAACATCCAGTAAAAACCAATCAGACCCCAAGACAGGTTCCAGAACAACAATGGTATATGATCCATTGGATTGGGTATGTTAATAATATATATCCAGTTAACTGTAAATCTAAATTCTACAGTTAGCCATTTTGTTGTTATGTATTCAATGTAGTTCAAATCAAAACATGTGGAAGACTAAATACCTATAGATGTATGATAGTTGAGATATAAGAAATACCCAAAAGGGATCTTAACAGATGAGGAAGCCAAAATCAGCTAAGGACGAAATTGACTTGCTTCAAGTCCCTTCCACTTAATTATATTTTGAGACTCCTTTATAAAAAAAATCAGCTATGAGAGAGTCAGCACATTGATAGAGGGAGCAGCTGGATAAAATACTGATAATATGGAAGCCAAAAATATTATCAGAGACATGCCATCAAAGAAAAAAAAATAATCAAATACAAAGGGACTTGTAGGAAGTCTGAGGACGGAGTTAAATATTGAGATAAGCTATCTGATATTTGTATAAATAAGGGAGCAATTTAAATTTTGATTAAAGAACTAGGGAGAGGATTTTTCTATATATGAAACAATTTGTTTGATCTTTGTTATATTGATGCAATTTTTAAACTGTCTGTTGGGTTAGAATGAGATATGTCTAACAGTAAGTCATTGTTAGTAGAATATAATTGGAGTTTCTCACTAAGTTTTTGAAATGGCCATATGCAAGTATTAAATTTGCTGTAACTTCAGTGTATTGCCATTTTCCCGAGTAATTACTGAATTACCTTGTAATTACAAATAAAAATAACTTTTACCTCTAATAATTATATGCTCTAAAATTAATTTAACAATGTTTTAATAATTCTAATATTGTATTACATATAAGTAACTTTTTAAATCTCAATTGAAAATGACATTGGGAAAATTTAATAATTATATATGTTGTAGGATATTGATGTTTTGGGGTCATGTTTACAGAACTTTTCTTTATATATTGTAGTATATTGATGGCTGAGATCTTGCCTTTTGGGGCAATGTTTACAGAACTTTTCTTTATTTATTGTAGAATACTAATAGCTGAAATCTTGCCTTTTGTAGCCATGTTTATTAACCTTTCTATTTATTTATTATATATTTTTTGAGGGATGGGCTCTTGCCTTTTGGAACCAATCAGATCCAAAGACGTTTATAGAACTTTTTTTTTTATTTATTGTACGATACTAATGGCTAAAATCTTGCCTTTTGGAGCAATGTTTATAGATAAAGGGGAGGTTTGGGTACCCATAAACTGGTTTAACCCTAGCGCTTGCTTTTGCTAGTGCCGGTACCAAGTCCGGCTGTCCCGAGTTCCTATCGTTGTTTACGTTTGTCTTATGTCTAATTTGTGTTTTTCCTGTGTAGTTCCCTAGCAGATTGTGGCATATAATTATAACTTTCAGCCATTTTAGGTGTTTCCTGTTGTCCCTTTTATTTTATTTATAGAACTTTTCTTTATTTATAATCGTAATGGGAACAACACCGTATATTTGTACTACCAAAGCGGATTGATATTCCTTTAGCATGAGTGAACGTGAAAAATTGCACTTTTATTTTATTTATTCTTACTTTTTTATGACAATATATATATTTGCTGATCGATGGGATAAAATTAGAGTTCATTATAGTCATATAAACATAAAGTAAAGCAAGTAAATACAAATAACAGGTGAAATTACGTCGTCTAGTACCGCCAAAATGTCACAACGGGATGTTTTTTTTTTTCAAAAGCAAACGATTAAGGTGTGTTGTGTTAACAAAAACACACCCTTTAGTTCAATGATTTCACCCTTCGATTAAAATTCGGCAAATCCATGTCTGGGCAGCTGGTTATGTAACTTAAATAACGAAAGCAAAATTATGAAAGCGTACGGCGACTTATAGTATATGGCAAATAATAAACAAGTCGTCCTACTCTTTCATAATTTTGTTTGATATTGGTACCAGTCCTTGTACCAATAATCGGTGTTGTTCCCAATCGGTGATTAATAAACTTTGCAATTTTTTAATGCTTTTCTCTATTCCTATTTTTTCCCCAACTTTGACGGATTTCGTATCAAAAACCAATTTACAGATGTCAACACAATTTGCCTGTACCTAAAGATCATTGAACTGCAATTCATTCCCGTAAGTAAAAATACTGCTAAAGTTGGCTAAAGCCGCCGCAGAAAAATATATAGACATTTCTTATCAATTTATATTCAATGAAGGGATGATAACAATTTGGGAATTTCTGTTGTTTGCCGGTTGTAATAACCTTCAATTATGTATATCTTTGCATACATAAATCATCAAACAATGACAGTGGATACGGAAAGGACAAAGATTTCACGAATTAATCATAAGTAATTAAATAGATAAATAAAAAATAAATAAAGCACAAAAAAAAAAATAAAATAAAATAAAATAAAACAAAAAAATATCAAAAAATAAAATAAAATAAAAAGTAATAACTGAAAGCATGAAAAATATTACTGTGCCAGAATTGATTATTTATTGTTTTGTAAATTACGTGGATTATGATGTAACTTAACTTCATGCTATTTTATTGGTAAATTTGCCCTCCATACATATATATCGAGAACTGGTGACGTAAAACACGTAATGTCAAAAACTAGGTAGTTGGGAAAAGACCCAATTCTGTACATTTACTAGACGCTATACTGTCATTTTTATACGACCGCAAAACTTTTGAGGTCGTATAATGGTATGGTGCTATCGTCGTCGTCGTCATTGTCGTTGTTGTCGTCGTCGTCCGTAGACACTTATGTTTTTGATCAATAACTTAAGTTCCAATTGATCAATCCTTACCAAATTTTACACAAGGTTCCATGGCACAAAAGGAAGGCTTGGGTTGGTTTTTTGTTATTACTGCCCAGCCCTTTTTCAAAAAAGGGGCCAAAAAGTGACAAATGGGTTGTTTTCATATATTTAGCCGTAGACTCTTATTATTCATCGGAATTTGATGGGGTTTCTTTCTCTATGCTATTGAGGAAATTTTAAATCTGTAGTATGTCAACAGGTTCATGTCAGATGTACCGTTGACGAGATTAATGGGACCCAAAAGGGGCGAATCTGAAAATATGAATTTCTAAATTTGGTCCAATTTTGATGCAGTCTTTTGCAGTGGGTTCCTTATGAAAAATTAGCATAGCACATAACCATTGGATCTTTGATAACCTGTTTCCTTTGGGAGCTATGAGGGCCAAAAGGGGCGAATTGCAAATAAGCATACACCTTAAATTTTTATTTTTTATTGGATTTTATGGGATTTGTTTTCTTTGGATTCATTTTCTTATAAGCTGTCAGTAGAAAGTCAACAAATAAGGTAAATCTTACCGTTTACGAGATATAAGGGGTCTAAAGGGAAAAAACTGCAATTTTTCAAAATGTGTAAAATCTTTATTTTCATCGATTTTAATGGAATTATTTTCTTTGGATTCCTCTTCTTGTAAGCTTTCGGAAGTATGTCAAAACATTTGATGTATCTCTTACAATTTTTGAGGAATACGGGATCAAAGGGGCAGAAATTGCAACTTTTATTGACAAGTGTAATTGGCAACATCTAACAAACAAAACGGTTTATAGATATCTTGAATATACTGATAAAAAAAAAGAGTTTTTAAAAAATAATATAAAACCTTAAGCCATCGAGAACTGGTGACACCAGGATACTAGGCGTTGCGTTTTCATCTCTTAAGCTTAATTTACTGGCTTTACTCTATGTGTATACGACTATAAAGACCTCTTATTTCATCCCATCAATCAGCAAACATATATCTGGTCATAAATATTATGATCAATAATATTTAATGTACGACTTCTTACATTCATTCATATAAAGTAATATCAATCGTTCGCTTCGGTAATACGCATACGGTGTTTATTGTAGGATATTATATTGACGGCTGATAGTTTGCCATTTGGAGCTATGTTTATAGAACTTTTCTTTTATTTATTGTAGGATATTGATGGCTGGAATCTTGCCTTTTGGAGCCATGTTTATAGGACTTTTCTTTTATTTATTGCAGGACATTGACGGCTGGAGTCTTGCCTTTTGGTGCCATGTTTATAGAACTTTTCTTTATTTTCTCTGTAAGTAAAAGAATAGAATCCATTACCTCATCGAGTGAGAAACGACATTTCTACACTAAAGATAGTTAAATTTTCATTTTTTACGGTTGTGGATTTTATTTCTCTAATGATTTCAAGGAGATTGTGGACAAAAGCATGTCCCCTTTTCTGATGATCGAAAAAAATGCGTTCTTTTAGCGTGACGTCATCAGGCATGGTCGCTTTTTTCATGACGTCACAATGGTTAAGTCGAAAGACGGGAGACATATTTGACGTCATAATTGAATTTTAACGAACACGTTATCGAGAACACGTTATGCACATGTTGGTTATCATTTGATCCCCTATGACCTGAATTTCGCGAGAACAGAATGAGAATAAGAGAAAGATGAATCTCTAGTTGTTTGTTAAGAATATATCTACAGCTTTAACTGACACCACTTGTCTGTATCTATTTATAAAGATCAATCCATACATATTGCGGACCTGTCAAAATTTATTAAGGAATGGGACCTGTGCAAAACAAAATGGTCAATAAAAAAAGTTGCGGTCCCATGGTTACATAAATAAAGAAAAAGCGACGTCCCATTCTGTTGTGGTGCAATAAAAAGGTTGGTGTTTAGTTTAGTTAAAACTTATTTATTTTGCTCACAAAATGCAAAAGGAATTAGACACAAGTTTTTCCAACTTATAAAAGTCTTCTCCCAAATATAATATTCAATAATTACAATTATAGAGCATGTTAATATAGTATTCAGTTCGTCTATATATAGGCTGAAATGAAACGGAAAGACAAATTTAGAACAAAAGAGAGTATTTATAAAAGATCAATGAATTAACGGAATAAAGTTGGATTGGCTGATGATGTGTATACTGTCCTGGGGAGTTACACTCATAGAAATCTGTCAGTCTTTTTAATATATTCGTAGACGTGCTTGAAATTTTTTTCATGTTGGTCATCACTTAGAATCGGACTACCACATGTCAAAAGTTGGATATTCACAAAACAATTAGTAGGTAACCATCTGAGATTTTGCAAAATATTTTTTCTTGCACGGGTATAATTTGCACATTCAAAAAAGAAGTGGTAAGAATCTTCGCGAATAGCACCACAACGACATGCAGGATTACATATAATATTGACTCTGTATAAGGCATAATTTAGGAAAGAAGCATGATATCGAAGTTGGGTTAATATATTATTAAGTTTTCGAGGACCGAAACCATAATAAATGGGTACTGTGCAAGTTTTATTTTTCTTTCTGAACTCACTTTTAAATTTCGAAATAGAATCTACATTTCCGGTTGATAAATCCAAGTCATTCCAAATACGTATGGTTGACGGAATAAATGACTCATAAGTTACTGACAACCTACAAAATGGTAAATAATGTCTTCTCCATTTCTTAAAGGATAAACTGTGGTACTTTGTATTTTCGGTGGGATGAGATCCCTAGGATATTTTGGAGCATGGTTATGACATATTTTTATTAAAAACGTGCAATTTTCTTCTTTTTCTTCTTACTGCCAACCTAATTAAGTATAAATTAAAGAAACACTTGTGGATATCGGAAGACCAGTTACAATTCTAGCTGCCTCTAGTTGAAGTTGTTTCAGCTTATGAGAGTTTACTTCCCCACAATTGTCCATCCAACTCCTTCATGATCATTTGCAGTTTTAATTTGTAATTCATCATAACTTGAATAGTTGAACAATGTGTCATCTGCCAAAAGTCTTCCTAAAGATATAAGATTTTGGGCAATATCATTGATATAACTTATAAATAGTAAGGGACCGAGGACTGACCCTTGCGGTATCCCTGCTGAAAGATTGCAAAGTTGGGAAGATGAATCTTTAATTACTACTTTTTGCTGTCTGTCGGTTGCTAAAATAACTTCTAAACCATCCTAATAAATTTCCTCCAACTCCATAAAATTTCATTTTATGTAATAACCCCCATGCCAAACTTTATTTCGCTGAACTTGATTACTCTTTATTCAGGGGCCAACTGCGACCTGACGTTGGGTGTGGGGTTTTCTCACCGTTCATTGAAGATCTTATGTTGGCTTTGAGTTGTTATTACTCCCCTTTGGGTCGTTGTCTCTTTGACACATTCCCCGTTTCCCTTCTTTTTTCTATTTATCAAAAGCTGTGGAAAAATCGCAAAATACAAAACAATTAATTTCTTTCTTTTCTAAAGAATTTAGTATACAATTATACATTTTCAATAACTGATGAACAGTAAAGAACTTAAGTTAAAAACCTGACTGATACTCATAAATTTAATTATTCATATGTAAATGATTATAAACATATTTGTAAACAACTCTTTCCGTTATTTTTCCTACACAGCTAATAAGAGATGTGGGTTGAAAATGTGATGGCAATTAATTGTCACCTGTCTTGAAGATGGATATTACATTTGCAATAAAGTTGGTGTCTCAAGCATGTTATTAAAAACATTACTTCAAATGAGAAATTCCATTTTTATGTTTGATGGTGGGATACCAAAAATGTTTAAATTGCTATGTCAAAATAATTAGAACAGAATTGATATGGTATGAGAAATTATTACCATAATTTTCTCTTTTGTGGTATAAGGCAAAATTATTATATCACGTGAGAAAAATCATAAATATTGTATTAAAAAGAGTTATAAGTGAGGAAAGTTACCCATTTTTATAGTTGATTATCCCAAACCAATAGTGTTTAAATCTTGAGTAATCAAGAAAAAATTAGAATGATATGTCTGATTTGGCCTTTTATGGTGTGAAAAGTAAATAAAATATTGAAAGTAAATAAAACAATTAAGATTTTGTTGCAATTTTTATAGGGGTTCACACCGCTAGTGCTTTAGTTGTGTGGCGTTCTTATTCATTTTTGTTTATTTGTTTCGTCTTTGTCGTACTGTCTCAACTCGTGTTGGATGTGAATTGCAGTGATTTTGGAATTATGATTCTAGAATTCCCCCTTTCCTCGTTCTTGCTTCGGTATATGTTTGCCGATGTAGTCTATTAACAAAATACCGAGGTTACTGTGAAAATGTCTTAATCCATACACTTGAGTAATGCAAAAACAAAATTGAAATTATTATCTGATTTGATCTTTTATGGTGTAAAAAGTAAATAAAATGTATACTGTTGGTGAAACAATTAAGATTTTGTTATAATGTTGAAGAATAATACATTTTTTATGCCCCCGTGATACGAAGATTCGGGGGGCATATAGTTTTTGGCCTGTCTGTCTGTTTGTCTGTTTGTCCACAAAAAACTTTAACATTGGGTATATCTTTTGAATGGTAAGTGATAGGGCTCTCATATTTTGCATGTGTATTCCATGTGGCAAGATCTTTCAAACGAAACCAAAATTTTGGACCTCGTGACCTTGACCTTGACATGTGATGGACTTTTTGAAAAAAATATTTAACTTTAACATTGGTATATCTTTTGAATGGTAAGTGATATGGCTTTCATATTTTGCATGTGCATTCCTTGTG
>MJUU01021042.1:13069-34873 GCA_002080025.1 Modiolus philippinarum | reverse complement strand
CCATACACTTGAGTAATGCAAAAACAAAATTGAAATTATTATCTGATTTGATCTTTTATGGTGTAAAAAGTAAATAAAACGTATACTGTTGGTGAAACAATTAAGATTTTGTTAAAAAGAGTTATAATTTTGAAGAATAATACATTTTTATGCCCCCGTGATACGAAGATTCTGGGGGGCATATAGTTTTTGGCCTGTCTGTCTGTTTGTCCACAAAAAAACTTTAACATTGGGTATATCTTTTGAATGGTAAGTGATAGGGCTCTCATATTTTGCATGTGCATTCCTTGTGGCAAGACCTTTCAATTGGTACCAGAATAGTTGACCTTGTGACCTTGACCTTGGCCTGTGAACAACCGCATAAAAACTACAACATTGAGCATATCTTTTGAATGGTAAATGATAGGGCTTTCATGGTTTGCATGTGTATTCCTTGTGGAGAGACCTTTCTAACAATACCAAAATTTTTGACCTCGTGACCTTGACCTTGACATGTGATGAACTTTTTGAAAAATAATAATAAACTTTAACATTGGGTATATCTTTTGAATGGTAAGTGATATGGCTTTCATATTTTGCATGTGCATTCCTTGTCGCAAAACCTTTTAATTGGTACCAGAAAAGTTGACCTTGTGACCTTGACCTTGGCCTGTGAACAACTGCATAAAAACTTTAACATTGAGCATATCTTTTGAATGGTAAGTGATAGGGCTTTCATAGCTTGCATGTGTACTCCTTGTGGAGAGACCTTTCAGTTGGTACCAGAATATTTGACCTTGTGACCACCTTGACCTTGGCATGTGACTGTCCGGTAAAATTTCACCAGAAAAATAAAATTATATTTTGTATTATTTTATATATATATATATATTAAACTCATTTATGACGAAATGCTTCTTGATACCTATAGAATTTTTTTTTTTTGTAAAAAAGATTTTTTAAATCATTCAGCATATTTTCTTCATTTATTCACTTTCGTTTTACAGGTATTTATATATTTATTATATATATCAATGATGAGGGATGTTACTAAAAATATCTATTATTTCATTTCTTCTCTTCTGTGTATTCCTCCACTTTTGGGGAATCAGTATTGATGATCCCTGGTGTAATCAAAGTACTGATAACACTGATAGACAAAACACAATGAGTTGACTATAAATGTTCGAAATGGGGGGATTGTTTTTTTTTAATAATGCTTGGATAATGATTGGAGGGGTTTATTTGGGTGACCTCTGTGTTTGCCTCCAATTGCAATCATCATTTGATGTGATTAAACTTTTCAGCTGATACAAGAATTTATTTCAACAAATTATTTTGTCAGAAGGACATTCATTGTTCAAAGTTGCTAAATGTTTCTTCTTTACTTCTACTCGGGGGCATAAGTGTTTCACAAAACACATCTTGTTATAGTTTGTTATCCCATACCGATAAAATGTCTAAATCCATATACATCATGTACTGGAGGAACGAAGAAGCATAATTGAAACTGTACAGGCAACTATTTATTAAATTTAGCCTTTTCGTGTGTGAAAAGAACATAAAATATATAAAGCGAGTAAAAAAATAAAGATTTTGTTCACAAAGGTTACAATTTTGTCGGTATAGGTCGGTAAAGCAATTAGGATTTTCCTAAAAAAAAATTACAATTTTTAAGAATGTCCAATATTTATAGTTTGTTATCCCATACTGATTATGTCTAAATCCATACACTTGAGTAATGCATGAAATTGTAATTATGTGAGCAACTCATTATCAAATTTAGTCTTTTATGGTATGAAGAGTAAATGAAAAATATAAAGTGAGTTGAACATTAAGATTTTGGTTTAAAAAATTTCAACAGAGGAAAATATGCAATTTTAATAGCTGGCTATCCCATACTTATAGTGTCTAAATACAAAAACTGAATAAAATGGAAAAAGAAAACAAAAATTTTATGCAGTTATGCCTATTAAGTTTTGTCTGTACATTCAGAGATTTTATCTAAAAATGTTTAGGTCCCATGCTCATTTTGGCTGAAAAAAATCCAGGTCCCATACCCTGACACTTTGAAAAAATGCATGCCATACTGTTGTTTGCACCGGTACCATGCCTTGATAAATTTTGACCAGTCCCTTTTATTGTACATACACGAGGTTTACATGTATCAGGCTGACATGTGTATGATGTGAAACGTGTATGCCGTGAAAACAATTAGTTAAAAAACCATGTTAGTGAAAGTAAAAGATAATGTCTGGTTACTATTTACACTTATTTTTATGAAATGAAAAACAAATTCAGACAGATATATATATATATATTCAGAGTCAATCGCTACTAATGTAGGTCAGCTTAATATAAAATTTACTTTAAAACTACAAAACATCCGTAGCACAGATGAAGAACAACAATAACAGCGTTGTTCCTTTGCTTGTTTTTTACCATGTATTTGAAGAGACTTTGTCTCATGTGCATTTACTCCATATCCTTTCTTTTATCAATTATGGAAGCTGCTTTTAGATTAATAATATTTGTAAATGTGCTGAATCATAAAAAAGCTTCAATGTGTTTTTACAAAAAAATGTTTTACCAATTTCTCATAAATTATGTTAGTTATAGTAAATGAGTATTTTTTTTTATATTTTTTCACAGGCAATCTGGAAGAATCAGTTTTATTACTTGTTTGGTTTCCTGTTCCTAGTATTTATAATTCTTGTAATCTCCGTAGCAGAGATATCTATTATAATGGTCTACTTCCAGTTATGTAGGGAGGTAAGTTTTTATAATTTCTGCATCATATATATCTTTTCTAATGATGTACTTCAAGTTATTTCGGGGAAGGGGGCGGCTAAGTTTATAATCTATTGTAATGGTCTACTTCCAGTTATGTTGGGTAAAAGTTGGCAAATTATATGTATTTATAAATCGTAAAACAGAGGAGAATGAATTATCACAATGAAATGAAAATGGTCACAGTAGTATGCACAATAAAACTTATTTCTACAATGACAATATCGTGAAATCATTGAAATACTTCATCAAATACCTTACAGTTTATCCAAAGCAAGCAGTTCAAAAATACAACTAGATGTTGTTGGAAACGACAGCTATCCGCCACTCCTTGTTTGACACAGAAAACAGTTGTTATACACCATGGGCATAATTTTTTTTCTATATTTTTAAAATCAAACTATTGATAGTCGTTATTCTTACTAAAAGAATTCTAGGATATATGGTTGCTAAGTAGAATTCCAAAAAGACTGGTCTTTGAGACTTTCAGGAAATTTACCGAGATTGGAATCAATATTTTGAAATCCAAATGTTGAACATTTTTGTCATCAACTACACAAAAAATTTAAGTATGGTTGCTAGAAAGAATTCCAAAAAATAAGGGATTTATGAGACTTTCAGGCAACTAACAAAATTGGAATCAAATATTTTGGAATTCCAGTTGATGAAAATGTTTGTTCTAAACTACACAAACAATTTTAGTATGGTTGCTTCGTAGAATTCCAAAAAAGTGGTCTTTGAGACTTTCAGGAAATTTACCAAAATTGGAATCAAATATTTTTGAAATCCAATTGATGAAAATGTTTGTCCTAAACTACACAAACAATTAAAGTATGGCTGCTAGGTAGAATTCCAAAAAATAAGTGGTCTTTGAGACTTTCAGGAAATTTACAAAGATTGGAATAAAATATGTTTGAAATCAAATCGATGAAAACGTTTGTCCTAAGCTACACAAACAGTTCAAGTATGGTTGCTGGGTAGAATCCCAAAAAATAAGTGGTCTTTGAAACTTTCAGGAAATTTACCAAAATTAGAATCAACATTTTTCAAATCCAAATGATGAAAATGTTTGTCCTAAAGTACACAAACAATTTAAGTATGGTTGCGAGGTAGAATTCCAATAAGTGGTCTTTCAGACTTTCAGGAAATTTACCAAAATTGGAATCAGATATTTTGGAAATCCAATTGAAGAAAATGTTTGTCCTAAACTACAAACATTTTAAGTACAGTTGCTAGGTAGAATTGCAAAACATAAGTGGTCTTTGAGACTTTCAGGGAATTTAACGAAATTGGAACCACCTTTCAGAATCCTAAGTTTTCCGCATTTTGTATTTTTACCAAACACTTGTCAGAATATTACATAATATACCAAAATTTTAAAAGATTTGTGTCTTTGACATTTTAGGAAATTAACCAAAGTTGGAACCGGAACCAAAATTCCAAAAGCTTATAGCGAATCTACAGACTATATGCAACAATTCATCCTTTTTATCCCCGCACTTTCGAAGAAAGTTCGGGGATATTGGTATACCCTCCGTCTGTCTGTCTGTCCGTCTGTCTGTCCCTCCGTCCGTCTATCTGTCCGTCACACTTTCTTGTCACTGAAACCCCTATTACATTTTTGGATTTAGGGATCTAATTTTGTTGTAGAATTGTTGCATATAGTCTGTAGATGCGCAATAAGCTTTCGGTTTTTTTTATCTTTATCTTGGTGCAAACAAGAGACCCTAGGATTATGATTTTGACAAAGTCGCAAAAAATGTCGATTTGGACACATGCGGTATGTGACAAAACTCCTCCTACATTTTTGGATTTATAGATTAAATCTTTATGCAGAATTGTTACATTTAAGCTGTAGATTTTCAATAAGCTTTCGGAATTTCGATTCCGTATCCAACTTTGGTAAATTGCCTGAAAATGTTAAAGACTCATATTTTTTTTAAAAATTTGAGCATATCATTATATTTTATCAAGTGTTTGGTAGGAAACGAAATTTGGAATATTTGAATTCTGAAATGTGATTCCAAGTTTGGTAAATTTCCTGAAAGTCTTAAAGACCACTTATTTTGTGAAATTCTCCTTATTCTCACTTATTTGAATTCTACTTAGCAACCATACTGAAATTATTCGTCTAGTTTAGGATAAACAGTTTAATTAAATATATTTCAAAAATATTTAATTCCAAATTTGGTAAATTTCCTGAAAGTCTCAAAGACCACTTATTTTTTTGAATTCTGCCTACAACCATATATCCTTGAATTTTCTTTTGTAAATATAACGACTATCAATAGTTTGATTAAAACATATTGAGAAAAATTATGCCAATAGGGTAAATCTATTGTTTTCTGTGTCAAAAAGGGAGTTTTACAAGTTTCTTTATGTCTCAATAAACCTCTGTACAGTGGTATAGAGAAAACAAAATGATTACATGTAAAAACGATTATACAAGTTACGACAATACAATATAATAAAATACAATTCAATACAAAATAATACTGAGCATATGGTAAATATTTTACCCTGGAGAGTAAAATTTTTTGATAATAATATCAATAAATTTACACAATTTGTTTAATTTTGAATGATTATTAGTTTTCATAAGATCACCCATTTTTAATATATTTGGACGTATTCTTAGGTTATGTTTTAGAAATATGCATCGATCATTTTTAGAGACAGAACAGGCAAACAGGTAATGAAATTCATCTTCGATCTCATCGGAGTTACAGATTAAACATTTTCTATCATTTCTGGCTACATTTCTCCATCTACCCGATTTTGCAGGAATAGCTGTCGTTTCCGACAACCTCTAGTTGTGTTAATGATGTCACTGTAATGTAGTTACATAGTAATATCCTTAAACTCGTCTTGTTTTTAGAAGCTGGGGGTTATAAAAAAGTTTGTTCAAAATTTTAAGAATTAAAATGTAAATTCGAAAATTCACAGATTACAGGCCAATTTTGATCATTCGTAAATGAAAATTGCATTTTCACTGCAATAAACTGGTATGAACATATTATCATCAATCTTAATGGAATATAAGAAGATTCTCATGTGTTGTTTTATGACAAAAAATAATTTTCTGAAAGAAAAAAAGACCAACAAATACTCTTTTTTAACTTACATATATTTTGATGAAAAAGGAACATAAATCAGAAACACATTAGTAAGAAATGGCGATTAAAACCTATTTGTAACATGAATTCTCAGCTCATATTGAATCTCACGCTTCTGCACTCAATGTAATGCAATCTGAAATAAATCGGTAATGAGATATAATAACATACAAAAGTAAAATGGGACTTATACATAAAGTTTGCAGACCACTGGTTCTAATTTTGAGGAGGAACTTTTTATTCACTAAATGTATCTGTATTCAATAAGATCTTTATCATATAGTTCTATTTTATGTATTGTATGTGTACTGTATTTGTTTTTTCATGTTGCAACCATACATGGGATCATGTTCTGAATGGTGTAGAGATTGACACCCAATTTGTAGTCAAAATAAAACGAACAGTCCAGGGAACATCGGAAATCACCCCCCTCCCCCCGAAAAAAAAGAAAAAAAAACAAGGGGTAACATGAGCACGTGACAGAGAAGAAAAATGGAACACAAGCATTGGATCAGATGCACCTGTATAACAATATAGAAGTTAACAAATAGTGGGCAATGTGCAATATATAATCTGCGTTTCTCTGCCATTTCTAGAATTACATATTTTATTTTATTTTTCAGAACTACCAGTGGTGGTGGAGGTCTTTCATTGTATCTGGTGGAACTGCTGTTTATGTGTTTGGTTATTCTGTATTTTATTTTGTTGCAAGGGTCAGTATTACAAAAACAAAAAAAAGTGTGGACCGTTAAATGATGTTTGACTAGTTTATCTGTCATAAATTAAGTCCATTCTGATGTCAAAGGTGGACAAGGTTTTATCTGCACTGAAGAGACATAAGTTGTCGAAATAGCCGTATGTAGAAATTAAATTTACAGTCACTTTCGTATTTTGATGCTAGATAGTACTTGAGGTCAGTAAAGCAATTTCCGTTTTCTACAAATAAGCGTCTCCAATAAAATTAGAATTCAGAGAGGATATAAAAGTAGATATGTATTTGATTCATATGTGTAAGTTTTCCAGATAATTCCTGATATCTAGATTGTTGGCCTTGATTTTCACTATATATTCCATTTCAGAAATGTGAAGTTTTCCATATTTCTAGATTTTTACCTAAGTGGAATTACTAAATACTTTTTACAGTTATATCACTAAGCCAACATGTCATGCCTGATACCTATATGGACCCGGTTTTACTTTCTCTAGAACATCCTAGTGGCTGCCAGGAATAATTTGAGAAATATAAATGTTAAGATTATGAAGTATGAAATACGATGAAAGGTGCACTTAAATACATGTATATCAATTACAAACTAAGGAAATGTATTGCGGATTAAAATAATACTACAGAAATATAGAAAAGAATCTATAATTTGGTATTGCATAAAATTATACATCTATATGGAAAATTTAAGAAATTCTTACCCCTTTATTTGTTAAGTATACTTTTTCAACAATTAAATTAAGACCGCCCTTTAAGTTCTGTTGTTCGAAACATCTTTGTAAAATAAAATAGAACATTTCACGATTTAATGGAAATCATTTATTCTTGTGTATGTAGAAAGAATACAAGAAATACGAGAATAATTCAGAAAGAAAGAAATAATGGAAGGCTAAGAAGGATTTAATTCTAAAAACCAGTGTTATGATAATAGAGCTCTCTGTACTATTAACTGCTCTGTTAATTTTTTTTTCAGTTGGAGATAACAGAATTCATACCTACATTATTGTATTTCGGTTACACATTTTTGATAGTTGTAACTATCTGGATCATGACAGGGGCAATTGGATTCTATGCAGCTTATTTCTTCATTAGAAAAATCTATGGAGCTATAAGGATTGATTTTTATTCAGAAATACATATGTAGATAGTATTTAATGTGGGAGACTTATGGTGAAGTGGGAGAAAGATATGAGTAGTCTGTCGTTTTTTGAAGGCAACATGGTTAGCAAGGTGTATTGTGGTTGAGTGAGCAAATTTGATGAAGAAGTGTGATCAAAATATTACAGAGGCATACAAACATTAACTATTGTTTTCTTTTGACTGTTTTTACTGTTTTGACTTTTACATTTTACTTAAAATTAATCTATAGCATTTGAAATAGAGAATCTGTAAAAACATCCTTATGAAAAATCTGTAAAAATATCTTTACTCATTCATGCTCATTGATATCAGTACACTTGACAAACTATCTATTTTTTCAGTACATATCTATTGTTTTCATTAACATCTAGGAAAGACCAAAAGTGCTTGTATGTCCTAGTTTGTAAGATAGGAATAAAAGAATATTAACTGAAATAATAAAAAAATATTTGAAATAGTGTGGTTTATAGACAATGTCACTTGGGATTTTAATCAGGTATCTTGAAATCTAAAAGATTCATTATCCATGTAATGCTTTATATCCACTTAGACGTAAGGCTAAGAACATTGTCCATGTAATGTTTTATATCAACTCAGACGTAAGGCTAAGAACATTATTTATGTAATGTTTTATATCCACTTGGACGTAAGGCGAAGAACATTATCCATGTAATGTTTTATATCCACTTAGACGTAAGGCTAAGAACATTATCCATGTAATGTTTTAAATGTACTTAGACGTACGGCTAAGAACATTATTCATGTAATGTTTTATATCTACTTAGACGTAAGACTAAGAACACTATCCATGTAATATTTTATATCCACTTAGACGTAAAGCTAAGAGGATGTAATACATATACAGAAAATATGAACCCGTATCCCGTATAAAGCCAAAGTAACAGCTAAATTCTCATAGAAGTCATATAATTGGAAAATTGTGTTTTAGCGACAAGGGAGCCACGGTCTCGCTGTCAATCTTATTGCAGGATTAACCATGATACTGCATTTCAGCAGAATATTTTGATTTGTGATACTTTTAAATCCACAGAATTATACTGAATATTCAGTTGGATTTCTTTATATTAAAAGAAATCGGTGTTCATGGAGTAAATGCACATGAGACAAAGTCTCTAGAAATGCATGGTAAAACAAAGCAATGGAACAATACACAACACTTTTATTTTTGTTCCTCATCCTATAAAGACATTTGAAAGAACTTTAGATTTGAAATATTCATAGTGAGAAAGCCAATATGTTTTGTTTTAATCATTTTCATTTACTATAAATCATTCTGTAAAATTATAGAAAAAATTGCCTAAAATGAGCAAAAATGGAAATTAATTTTGTTGGGGGGATGGGGGGGATGGCTGAAAAAAAACCGGGCGAGATGGGATGAAAATCTAGAATAATTTTTAGCGTGCACTGAACTCAAATTTTGCATTATAAAAGTCTGCATTATATGTTTTAGTCTTCTAATAATAGCTTTTTATTCGTTATTCAAGGGCATGTAGTTGATACAGTGACTTCCTTGATAGAGCCCGGTTGCAAACAAATAGGCTACTTAAAAATAACTGCAGTAGAATACCGAAGGAACAAAGGAGTGAAATTTACAAAAATCGAAGTCCAAAGGCATGGCCAAAACGAGAACACAGAAAACAATGACGCCAGACACAAAACAACGACACTAGAGAGACACAAAGCACAGAAACAGAAATCACAACATTCAAAACAAAGCACTCACAGTGTGAACTCCAGTGAAACGGAGAGTGACATCAGGTGCTCCGGAAGGATAAGCATGTCCCGCTCTGTTAACAGCACCCGTCACACTGTGAGTGGGTCAATCCAGGAAAATGTCAAAGTCAGTAGTCAAATCCGGGAAGACGTGAATCTAGCTGAAAATGTCCACTTTCATTTGGGATACTGACACGTCATATCTTTCGATGATGTAATAGTGACGGCCATAGAATTTCTTGAGGGATGAAATTAACATAGGTTGAACAAATCCCTGACTAAGCAGCTTTTGGGACAGCGTTTTTGCTCTGTTAAAAAAATCACTGTACAAACTACACGCTCGACAGTAGCGAATCAACTGTGAAATGTACACTCCATAGGCTGGAGAGGTAGGTATATTGCTGCTAAGAAAGGGAAAGTTCACAATTGGGAAATTAAAATCATCACGCTTATCATACATCTTAGACTTTAAACGTCCATCTTCGTCAATATACAATAACATATCTAGGTACGAAGCTGAAGTAAATGTTTCAGTTGTTTCTTTAATTTCAAGCTCATTAGGATAGATCTGATGTAAATACTCCTTAAATTTAGGATTATTAAGAGAAAGTACATCGTCTATGTAGCGGAAGCTGAAATTGAAGGACTGGGCTGAATATTTTTGTTTTCTATGAATAAGCCCTTGTAAAAACTTGGCCTCGTACGAATAAAGGAAAAGGTCAGCTAAAAGCGGTGCACAGTTAGTTCCCATAGGACTCCCTAGTGTCTGTTGGAAAACACGACCTCCGAATACGACAAAAATATTGTCGATCAAAAATTCTAACATTTTGATTACGTCAGTCTCCGTGTACTTCTTGTTTGAATCAGTGTGGTTCTTGACAAAGTATGTCTTGTCTTTCCCTATAACTAAATAGGTGTATCTGTGTTCTCCATTTTTAGTGCAGAAACATTGACGTATTAAACGAGATAATGCTACCAAATATTGAAGTAATCCCTCCAGAAGTTTTACGCATCGCTATGGGATATCTGTTTCCAAGATGACAACAGATCGTTACCTTTATAAGCTTAATTCATGTTTCCTCTACTGGATTTGACCTTACTACCGGATTTGACATTTACAATACAATACAATGTCTTATAAGAAGCAGAAGATGCTTACTCTACCAGAGCATCTGATCTCGCCCATGGTTTTTTATTGGGTCCGTGTTGTTCATTTTTGTTTTGTGTGTGTGTCTAAATGTTTTTTTTTCTGTGTCGTACTCATGTTATTTCTCTGTTTCTTTGTTGTTTCCGATGTTGCCATTGTCCTTAGATTATTCGTTTTGGATTGACGGTTTGGTTCTCACTTACTTTATATAAGAGTTGTGATGTTACAACATTTAGCATGGAATCGTATACATACATACCTTTAGATGCTGACCCTGTCATTGCACCATGTTTTGTAGAGTGGAGGTTTTATTAGTATAGTTATAAGTATGGGATGCTAATGTGCTTCATTTCTTTGTACTTAAAGTTTAGTGAACTTAAATTAACTATTTTGTTTCATTATAGTTTTATCATATAACATATGTTAAGTGTATTTAATTTGTGGAGCTTATTATTTGTAGACAATATCCTAGCAACTATATTTCATTGCTAAGTTGTTGTGTGATATAGACTTTGCAGATGTTAGAGTTTTGTATTTGTATATTTATTGACTTGATAAGATGTGGGATTATTAACATATAAATCATTACATGTACATTGTATTTTTATTTACCATTGTATGACATTGGTTGAAAGTTTGCAGAAACAAAAAGCACATGTTTGAATGATGAAGTCGTTCTACTTCTGTCAATAATCAAAAGATCATGACACAATTTTGATCCTTTATTTCGTTAAATATAAATATCTTTTGTAACAATTCGAAGTATGCATAAAACTAAACGCAAAAACATTTGTAATCATGGTAAACTTTTAGGAAAATTTCAAAAAGATATATAATGGTTTTATAAGATCAAAAAAGGTTGGTGTACTTAAATTTCTAAATTTTAGATTCTACAAGACTTTAAAAGTGCTCAAAATGATTCTATTTTTAAGGTTAATTATATACAGAAGAAAAACTGTGGAAATAACATTCCATTGTGTCATTTGTTTACTTGTTTGTTAGGAAGGCCTGTGTATTGGAGTTATGTATATACATGTATATGTGATATGTGATATATATATTTATTACATTTATGATCGTAATAAATTTGAAAGTTTCATATGTTTAGATTTATTTTTACAGAGTGTATGTTTTACTGTTTAATAGAGTACCCATGTTGACAAATTAATATGCTTTTTCTCCCATGTCCATTAGCAATATTTAAAACTTTAGGAACCAATCACTTGCTAAGAAAAACTAGGAATGCCAATAACAAGGAAATGGCTGTGAACTATACATCTAAACACTTTGACCGAGGAAAAACATCAGATGATTATTTCCTATTGATTGTATGCCTTACAAGTTCTTCTATCCTTCATAGAAATTTTTCCATTGCATTAAGAATAAAATACAATCCCTCCTACACTTTGATATCTAATATTGAACTTCTTAAATGGTCCCATTTTACTACTAAAGACATAATATTACAACAAAAGCTATACATTATTTGTATAGCTACATTAACTTCGGTACTTAGTCATTTGTATGAAAACACAAAAACTATACAGTATTTGAATGAAAACCCTACCGCTAGCTTTTGCTAGTGCCGGTACCAACTCCGGCTATCCCGAGTTCCTATAGTTATTTATGTTTGCCTGTAGTCTATTTTGTGTTTTTTGTAGTGCAGTTTTCTTTTGGGTTGTTGCTTGTGATTGTAATTGTTCGGCCATAGTAGGTGTTTACAGCTATCTTGTCTTTATAATGTTATACCCAATGCAAGTAGTTGCAAAGGAAAGCATAATGTTTATGGGTTATTTGTCATTTGGTCTGTCTGTCCACCTCCTTGCATGATTTTTTTCATGACATTTTTCAAATAACCCAAACAATAAGTGAATCAGATTTTGATTAAAATTCGTTTGAATTTTCACTTAATTGTTTATTCATCGAAGAAATTATATGTAGGTGTGCGTGTCAGTGAAGTCCTAGTAAAGGAAGGATGCTTGAACTTATCATTTAGTGAAATATATATGCGTCGTATGGGAGAGCATAAGGGTTGTTACTGATACAGCATGTGAAATTTGCAGTACGAAAGATGAAATAATCATTGTTTTTATAAATTTTAGTTTTAAGGTAGTTGCCATCTTTGAATGAAAAAGATGAGAATTTCATAAAAGTGTTCTACATTGATAGGACTTCATTTCTAGTTTTTTCACAGGTGTTGTATAGAAATTTGTAAGTCTTGAAAATAGAGTGAAATAGTAATGTCAATTTCTTATAATTTTGTCCAAAATTCCTTTAAGTTAAATGCTTTTTGATTATAACATGAAAAGTGGGTCTTAATAGGCAAAATATTTAAGATGGTATGATAGGAGTCGGAAATCAACGTTGGCAACTACCTTAAGTCGACCATCTTTGTTAATTTCGAGAAACAGATCTAAATATGAAGCCGACATCTCAGATTTTGTTAGCGCCTTTAATTTCCAGTTGACTGGACTGTATAAGATACCCGTACTCATTGAAATATGAGTCATAGAGTACAAATACGTGGTCAGGAAAAGGTGCTTTTGAGATTGTACCAAAAGCTGTGGAAAACAAGGATATCGTTGTACAATAATTATAATGCCAAAGATACAAGGAAGCCTTGGTCATTTTCAATATAAAACCACTGAAAATAGAAGGAGCAGGGGGTTCTTTGAAGTGTTTTGTAGACGACAGGCTTTTAAAAAAACAAAACAAAGCTCTGTTGATAAGACATTTATATTACACCGAAAGAAAAAAAGTATACATTGAAGTGATGGATGCTTAATCGGGCTTCGGAGTAATTTTGAGAATAAACACATCTGAAGGTAAGACTGCTTCTACTCGGTGGGAAGTCCAGCACAGGATGTCACAGGATTCACCAGATACTAGATATACACGCAGTAGAAGAAAGTGTAATACTCGGACATCTTATTCTGATGTCGTCTTGTATAGATCCTACTACCTGAATTCAGTTTCACATGACAAACAACAAAATGTATCTACTAAGATGATGGCGGCATTCAGCAAAGAAAACACGGGGCTACAAGATTCTGATACAAGTTCTTACGACTTCTCCCATGGTTGTTGCAAAGAGTTTTATTAAAGGAGTTATGTTTTGGCAAGATGCAGCTCGAGAGATAATAATAAATACGTCTCCAAGGGTTTGGGCTGTTAATAACAATTTCATAGATAGCCAGTACATGACATTTTTAATTGAACACGGAATGTTTTGAACTGATAGTTGTTCATTCAAAGTAGCCATAACGTAATTTGCCGCTACTTTTCTCCAGATATCTGTTTAGGTAAATGTTAAAGGATGACATGGCTTACACCAATGGAAAGCTAATTTTTTGCCGCTTCATGCCATGCATTACCATAATTTTACGACAATAGGTTAAAAAGTTTTCCATTAACCGTCTATGTTATATTAACAGAATATTTGAGTCGAAAACAGAGGGAGTATACATTGTTTACTGAATATCTGTATTTTTTGTTAAAATGCCCTAGGGTCTATCGATTATCCAAAACACGTGGGTCGGTTTGTTAATCTCGATTGCAAAGCAAAAAATTAATTATGTTATTACTTGACAAAGCGTTAACAAAAAGTTTTTACATGTAAACAAATTTATTTTAATAAAAGTAAATGGTAACTGGATATTGGTTCTGTAAATTTTATTCTCTGATTTACCGAAACATTTTTATGTAAATTAGTAAACAAATCAATTTCTGTTTGTTCATTGGCCATTCGAATAAACAACAAACAAGCACCGTATATGCAAATAACAAATTCATCGGCAATGCATTTGGTGTCATTTCATTGGTTTGTTGGTTTGCGTAGATCATTCATCCATCACTCCCACATCGAATTTCTTCAAAAATCGAGTGAAATTAACGTTAAGGTCTATGGAAAATATTTTTATTTGAACTTTGATTATTACGGTAAATATACCAAGAGTAGCGGCAGAAAATGATACATATATTTTTTATTAGGGTCTTATTGAAAACAAATTAGTTACTGCGATTTAAGCTGCGGCAAATTTTGTTGTGCGTACTTTAGCATTGCATGAATTCAGGTTTTTGGCTAGTGAATAACCATAGGGATCTCTGGTCCACAGTTGCATCGACCCAGCGGTTTCAAAATACAAAATACCCAAGTTGCATAATAAAAAGTTATTTTTTTTTGCTATGCTGTACATGTGATTCAAGAAGGAACCGGTTTCCTGCAACATTAGAATCGAATAATATGGAAAGCCATAATCGTAAAATATACAGAAGGACTCATTACCAAAAATATCGGAAACGGAAACCAAAATTACGGAATGGACAGTTGACATGTTTTAAATACACCTTTTTCAGTAGACTTAAATGCGAACAATAGATCTGTTTGGATACTCGTTGCAAAAAAGTGCCAGTGTTTTGCATTCCTATTCCTGAAGTTTCGGCAACATAGGTAGATGTTTCTTCATAGGCACTATCTATGCTTTTCTTCCACCAGTTTTGTTAAACCTACTTTTTCATGATGGTCAGAAAAAGAATTGAGAACCTTAAAGAACGCATCTATATTTCCGAATCAGTCATGGCACAGTTAACTAGACTTATATAACCTTCTCATGCAAAATGGTTAAATTTTATAGCTGCGAAAATCTTGTATAAAAAATTTTTGTTGCAAAAAGGATTTCACCATGAAATACTTCAATTATCTCGAATGCACGGCAAAACTAAAATTATTTGCCCCTTTTATGTATGGAAATAAATAACAACCAAAGTTAATAATTTCTGTCAAAATTACCAGAATCTTTAGAATATGTATTTTTTTCTATTAAAGTTATACTACCCAGATACAAATCTATAATTTCAATACATTAGTCTAAGTATAAGGCAGTAGATAACCGAAGGAATAAAGAATATGCTTACTAGTATTATATAAATCAAAATCTAGAGACATAACATTCAGAACTAAGGCACTTATACAACAGCAATAAAATACCGAAGGGACAAAGCACAAGACTACAGAAATCAAGCCTAGAGACAAGGCAAAAGCAAGAACACCAGAAGACGGAAAACCAAAGACACTACATGCCCACAAAATAAAAAAAAACTACATATACAACACAAAACACTAAAGCACTAACAGTGTAACAGAGTGATATCAGGTGCTCCGGAAGGGTAAGCATGTCTTGCTCTGTATACAACACCCGTCATTCTGTCAGTTGGTCAATCCAGGGCAAAGCCAAAACACTTAAGTAGTATGAACTTAAAAAATGTCCTGCTCTGCTTACGGCATCCGTCACACGATCAATGAGGCATATATTGTTTTGAAAGACCTGTTTGGTAGCTGATTGTTTAAATAACAAAATACCAAATGTACTGATAATTAATGCCATTTTCGGATCTTTTGATAAAAGTGATAAATACATAAAAATCCATGATATGTGCTACTTATCAAACCCCCAAACAGTACTTTGATAAAAATCTGAAAAGCTTCTGTAAATCTTTACAAAGTATTCAAACACTAACAAGGAAAAATCAGTATCACAAACATCACTGAAGGGCATAAGTTCATTCTAATACTGTAAAGATGTTATAATTCAATGTCTTCTAGTAGTGCAATGAAACAGCAAATGAATACCCAAGTATTGGAGTAAATATTTTGTTTGTATACAATGAAAACTAAACTCAATGTAGGATGAAAAATTATTAAGGACCATAACCTGATTTTTGCTTTTATAACAACTATTCAACTTTTTTGTTTTTGAAAACATGATCTGTAAAAAAGCTAAATATGGGTAGCGTTGAATGAACAGTGTATACAGTCATTTTTACTATTGGTCAGTCATTTACAACACTGAGAGCGTTGAGAAAGACTGGTTAGTATTGATTCAACACTGGATTGACATTTTCCACATAGCCCAGTCTTTTACAACACGGGTAGCGTTGAAAAGGACTGGTGAGCGTAAACTCAACACTGGAAAGACATTTTCGACACTGGTAAGTTTTTTTGAACACGGGTAGCGTTAAGAAGGACCTATGATATCAGCGAACAGACTTTTTAACACTTGTCAGTCTTTTGCAACACGGATATCGTTGTGAAGAATTGATCAGTGCTGAGTCACTACTGGAAAGATAATGTAAACACGGATAAGTATTTTACAATACAGGTACCGTTCAGATTAAAAGGACTTTTAATTAAGGACAATTAATAAAGGACTGATCAGGGTTGACTCAACACTCGCCGTCTTCAACACTGGTCAGTCTTTAACAACACAGGTTAATTTGTAAAAGACTGAATAGTGTCGAATCAACACTGAAAAGGTATTACCGAAACTGGATAGTTTTAACAACACGGGTAGCGTTGAGGATGACTGATCAGCGTTTTTGAAACTTTGAGCACACATTCACAGCAAGGTTCGTCTTTTACACAGATAGCGTTGTAAAAGACTATCAGTGTTGACTAAACAATGGCTGATATTTTCAACATAAATCAGTCTTTTACAACACAGTTAGTATTGACAAAAGACTAATCAGCTTTGATTTAACAATTGCCTGACATTTTCAAACACTCTTTCTTAATACAGGTAGTGCTGAGAAGGACTTATCAGCTTTGACTTAACGTTGTGAAGACATTTTGTTTTACAACAGCCAGTCTTTTACAAACAAAGGAACAAATCAAATGACTGATCAGCGTAGGACAGGAATTGTCAACATGGGTCTTTTGCGGCGAATGTATCGCTGTGAAAGAAGAACCAATGTCTATAGAGTAAATACTGGACAGACTTTTCAACACCGGACAGACTTTTCAACACCGATCATTATTTTGAAACACAGGTATAGCGTTGAGAAGAAAAGATCAGCGTTGACTGAAGAATGAATTGACATTTTCAATGTGGGTCAGTCTTTTGCAACACAAGTTGCTTTGAGAAGGACTGGCGATCATAGTCAAGACTGAAAAAAAAAATCAAAACGAGTCAGTCTGTTATAACATAAGAAGTATTGAGAAAGACTAATGAGCGTTGACTATACTCCGACACATTTGGCATGAGTCAGTCTTTTACATCACAGAAAATGTTGAGAAAGATTGATCTGTGTTAACACAGCATTTACATTTTCAACACGACTTACTCTTTATCAACATTTACTGTATTGTGATTGACTGATCAACGTCAGCTCACCACTTGTGAGACATTTATAACACGGGTCAATCTTCTACAAATAAAAGTTGCACTGTAAATAACTCATCAGTGTTGGGTCAACACTGCACATAAACTGTCAAACCGATCAATCTCTTGCAACATAGGCAACGTTTAGAAGGACTGATCATAATATAAGTACTCCAACGAAAAAGTTGAATGTTCGAAATGAATGAATATAACGGTGCAGAAAGATAGTTATCTGCTTCAATAATAAGGCATGAAACTTTTAATATCCAAATAATTAAGATTAAGAATAAATTAACATCATCATCAAAAATTATAATTAGTCCGCTTCCGGTGTTTATTTTTTCTTCGCATTTACCTAAGGAAAAACTGGTTCAAAAATTATTTGGAGTTACGACCCTTTGACCACTATAAAGGATTGACTACGACCAAAATTCGAGAAAACTGCAAAATCACGTAAATATTAAAATTGTCGTGCACCTACGTGCATTCATGAATCTATTTGAAACTTTTGCAGTGAAAAAAGTATAGGTTGTAATTTAAATACAACACTTAACGTGCGTCTTCATGCACCATGTCATCATTATGTATAGTGCGATGAAAATTGATAAATCATCAAAATGTGCTTACAAACGTCTTCGTTGGAGTATTGTAAGAAAAGTTTAGGTTGACTGGGCGGAGTTACTTTTCATTCAGGATTTGATCATTCCAAAACAGAAATAGGTACATTAGACCAAATGCAGGGTGATCTTTATTGTTTGATTGGTAAATGTTCCTATTTATATCTTGGGGCACACAAATAAACACTATTTGTTTTTGAAAAGTGTTCACTATACAAATGACTACATGATCATTAATGATTAATTTGATTGTAATCTTTTAACACCTAATGTTGGCACTACACTGAAAAAGTAGATTTACCCGAGTTTAAAGTTTAAGGCAAACTCCGCCCAGTCAATCTTAAGATTTATTACAATACCTACATACTATAATTATATTTTTACCATGGACAGCTTTGAGAATGACTGATCAGTGTTAACACTGGACTGATATTTTCAAAATGGGTCAGTCTTTTTTAACAATATTTTAAGCGTTGGGAACGACTGATGAGCAGTTACTTAACACCGGACAGACATTTTCCGCGTTGGAATGTCTCTTACAACAGGGAAAGCGTTGAGGAAGACGGATTAGTTTTGTTTAATGACTCTTTTACACCCGGGGGGTCTCTTCTTATATATTGGTATACACAGACGTACCGCTGGAATGGGTCACTTTTTTGACAGGTCAAATATATCAATGTGATGCAATTTTCATCAATCTGTTATATCAATGGGTTGATAATTTGGCATACCATTATTGCATGTATGTGTTACATTCAATCTTAATTATTGGGTTTAAATGTAATAAAAATTAACCTTATAGTAAATTATATTACAAAAACATTATCAAGTGTGCAATATTTGCACTGGAAACAATAAAACATAAATATATCACAATATTTGATTCGGTCCAGATTTTCAACGGAAATATATGGATGGGTATGGTTTTCCAAAATACTGAATATATGAATGGGGGGTGTTTTGAAAATCCCAGCCGTACGTATGTACCCAAAAGTATATGGTTGAGACCCCCGAGCTTTTACAATGGGTGAATCTTTTGTAACAAAGGTGACGTTGAAGACTGATAAGCATTGATAGATAACTAAACAGACATTCTAAATAGGAATAAGTCTTTTGAAATATAGGTAATATTGTAGAAGACTTTCTTTTCCCATAGTTAATTATCCATTTCTGGATGGCGATGTTCCATAAGCGCCATCTTATGGTGTTTACATATCTCAACTTGTTCGATTTGCTCGAGTATGTAATAAAATTTGCGATTTTGATGAACGGAATCTTTTCGTAAAAACTATTACATCAGGGTTTTCGTTATCATAAACTAGTTAAAACCTTTACTAAATTTCATCATCGATATAAAGACTTAGTTCATAAATACAATGCAACCTGTAAACTAATCTAATCAAGGTTGGTATTTCACATCCCTCATTTTACGGTAATGTTAACATAAGAGTAAAAAATACTTAAACTCGCTTAACAAACTTATACAACCTTTGAATTGTCTAATTAATATGGGTTATAATTACGGTATTGTCGCTAAGTCTTTACGTATGGCCTTCTGTGGTGTGAACATTTATTTTTGGTAGGGTCTTTGCATCTTAACTAAACACATTCTAAATTTCTAAAATCAGTAATGCATGTACACGGGTTGTGTATTCTAGTATATGCATGAAATCATTATGCTAAACTCCATATGGGAAGGGATCTTGGTGGAAGCTATATACTGAGGGTACATAACTTTATTTGTCAGTTTGTAATGGGTCTGGAGCTGGAATGTCAGTTAACTGCTAGTAGTCTTTTGTGATTTCATGTTTATGTTCATATATTTAGTTCTTTCAGTTTCATTTTTCACAATTGACTCAGTCCTGTTGCTAACTTTACTGTTGTTACGATTGTTATTTGATTTTTCACATTATTTAGGGAGAAGGTTTGGGCCCTATAAAACTATTTTAACCCCGCCGCAGCAGGTTTGCGCCTGTCCTAAGTCAGAAAATGTATTTAGCCTTTGTGTGTCTTGTCTGTTTTCTAGTTAGTTTTATATATGTCTCTAGGAGTCTAAGATGATGTTGATTTCGCTGAACTTGATTACTCTTTATTTAGGGGCCGACTCCGCCCTGCCATTGGGTTTGGGGTTTCCTTACCGTTCCTCGAAGATCTTATGGTGGCTTTGAGTTGTTATTACTCCGTTTGGGGCGTTGTCTCTTTGACAAATTCCCCGTTTCCCTTCTTTTTTCTATTATCAGTGTTTTCTCAACAATGGACAGACAGTATTTACACGGATAACATTTTTCAATTCAAAGCATATATGAGGTCAATTTATCGTTTGCTTATCACTGGGCTGACATTTTAAATACGTATCAGGCTTGGTTCATTTTACAACAAAGGTAGCATTTAGAAGTAATAATCAGTGTTGACTCAACTCTTGACATTTTCAACACGATGCATCCTTTTACAACACAGATAACATTGTAAACGACTGGACTAAAAATTTCAACATCAGTAATTTTTTTTTACAAAATAGGCTTGTTGTGAAGTACTGATCAGTGTTGATTCAATACTGGACAGACATTCTCAACATAGGTCAGTATTTAAACATCAAAACATTCCAAATAGCGCTTAAAATGACTTATACTCGTTGACTCAACACTGTGTAGACATTTATGCGTTTGTCATTTAAAACACATGTATTATTGAGAATGTTTGATTCACGCTGTCTAAGGACTGTAAAGACATTGTCGGCGATGGTCAGTCTTTAACTAAGATAACGTTGAGAAAGACGGATCAATGTCGAGTAAGCACTTGACAGACATTGTAATCACCGATCAGACTTTTGGAACACAGGCAGCGTTGAGAAGAATGAGAAGGACTGATCGGCGTTTACTTACACATAAAAGCTAACCAACTCCCATACATCTACTGGGTACCTATAAACTTCATAAGAATCCATACAAACAGAGATTCATTGCCGGGTCTTCCAGATGCACCACTAAACCTCTTTCACAGCTCCTCACTACTTTGTTGACCGCAGTCAGAGATGGCCTGAAAAATTACTGTAATAAAGCTTACTCCACAAGCGGTGTGAATCAAATGTGGATTCTTAAAAATTCAAAAGATCTCATTGAACAGCTATCCTCAACCAGTCTTACCCATTGCCGTAGCACTCAAACTTCTGACATTTCTACACTTTATACAACCCTGCCATACAATAAACTGAAAACATTAACTGCAGATTTAATACATCAATGTTTCTGCACAAAAATGGAGAACGCAGATACGCCTATTTAGTTATAGGGAAAGATAAGACATATTTTGTTAAGAACCACACCGATTCAAATAAGAAGTACACTGAGACTGACGTAATCAAAATGTAAGAATTTTTGATCGACAATATTTTTGTCGAATT